>NC_051165.1:321726948-321884448 GCF_013339725.1 Rhipicephalus microplus
AATAATGCAGGACCATGCAAAAGGGCTTAGGGCTGTTCGAATTCTCGCTTTTGGCTTTGACGGCCCTTTCAAAGATTCGATAACAGTAGAGGAGCCCCTGGTATCAAAGAATGGATTCACATTTGTTGGAACCAGATCAGACTGAGGTTGGGGCGAAGTAGCCACAATCGTTAATGATTTTGCATTGATTCCATGGCTGTAGGCACTCGTACGTACATCAAACACGATTCCCGACGTCGCTATAAAATTGCGTCCTAAAATCATGGGGCAGGAAAGTCCGGGTAGGTGTAGGAAGCGTTGCCGAAGTTTTCGCCCATCGGGTGCAACCATTAAACGAGCTGCGAGTGTATAGCAGGGACAACATGAGCAGAGGCCACGCGCAGATTAGTGTTTACACTTCGCAAGGCTAAGATTTAAATCTCACAGGAGTTCTTGATGTGATCCCCAAAAAAAGAAACAGCTGAGCCACTATCTGAAAGAGCCGGGACCTTTACTCCAACCATGGAAACCATCACTAATGCTGCTTTATCAGCGTGTGAAACGAAGAGAGTGGATGTAGACGGAAGATCGCTCACCATATTGTCGAGCACCTCGTAGCTGTTACCGGGCGGGGAGCACTTGCGGGAGCGTTGGTTGGTTGTCCCTCTGGTAGTTGTCCGAGCGGGAAGAGATGCCGCTTTGTTCATTTCGGCATGTGTTGCTTTGTCGAAGTTTTCCTGCGGATGTTTTTCCTGGCGGCTGGATGATGTGAAGACCAAAAACCCTGCGTCGAGGCCTCTGCGACGCGCCTGGCTCCTCTTGAAGACGAGCCGTAGCCCACGGACCAGCCGCAGTAGGTTTTCGAGGACCTGCATAAAGTGAGTTGGCCGGTAGTGTTGGCCGGCGATTGGCATGTGCTCACCATCGCCGGCACCGGTCATTTCCCCGGCGGCCAGGACGTGGTCTGCTTAGGCACTGGTTCCTATAGTGGCCTCGACCTCCCCACTGGAAGCATAACGGAGGGTTCCTGCTTGTGCCTCCAGCACTAGAATGGGTGGCGGCCACTACGAGCTGGCCTCGAGTCACGGCGCCTGGTGTGGGTGTCCCACGTTCCTGGGTCGTTGACGGGAAGGCGAACGTAGCAGACATATTGCTGGCGGCTGAATGAGTCTAGAGCCCTTGGTGGGGCCGTCGGTGAGGCCATTGGGTTGGGCCGACCATGCCACGCACATGGCTCGAGGGTAGATTCGGGTGAGGTTGGAGGTTGATATGTGAGCTGCGCCAACATCGCGGCCTGAATATTAACCGCTGCATTAGCGAGGACATCGAGTGAAGGGAATGGACGACCTCTTAAGTACGCCTGAAAACACAGAAGCGACTGCCTAACTGCCCGAGTCACTCTTTCCGCTTAAGATGCTGAAGGCTCTGCGCTGTCGTAAAGTTCGTGCATGGACCATATGTATTCTTAGAGGCTTTCATCCCCAGCCTGTGTACGGCTGCCAAGTTCATCTTTCATGCAAACGACGTAGTCGAGGGAAACAAATTTGGCGCAGAATAGCTGCTCGAAGTGGGACCAACTTTCAAATGACTGGCGATGACGCTAACGAGCGGCAGAGCCACACAGGGTGACGGGCAGAACGCGTAGCAGAAGTCTCATTTGTAAGGGCTAGCGCATCGTGATAATCCTGCAAAACTGCTGCAAAAAAAATCTGCTACCACTTTTTTGTCCGTGTGTCCTTCGTATGTGTGCACGGGCAGTAGTAAGTGAAAACTGTCGGCTGGTGTATCCTGGCGTTCTAGCAACGCGGTCAGCTGCTCGACGATACGGTATCTGGCGCGGACGTGCCCTGCTTCGCCTTGTCGGGCACTATATAAGATTTCAGGTCCATAGGGTTTTCGCCTTCACGAGCTGTAGCCGGGATTCCATCCCTCGGCCTTCGAGTTAGCATTCGAGTGCTAGAACCACTAGACAGACTACCGTAGCGGGGCTAGAAGTAACAAGAATCAAAACAGGAAATTATAGAAAGACATAGAAACGTAGAAACGAAGAAAAAGAAGCAGAAAATTGAAGTAAATAAAAACAAAATGTTGATCGACACGAAAGAGGGCAAAAAACAGATAGCAAGGCGAAAAAGAAAGAAAGGGAAACACTTTAAGAAGCGGACCGAGAGAAAGAAATAGTAAAAAAATAGAGATAAAAACTGTGAGAAAGAGAACGAAAGAGAGACAGAAAGAAAGTAATAGATAGAAACATACAAAAATGACATGAAAGAAGCCCCAAGAGAAAGGCAAGATGAAGAGAAAAAAATGAAGAGAAGCAAGGAAGGCCCCCCACCTGCCCGATTGCTTCAATCCTCAGGAATTGTACACCCTTCAACGAATCTGATCGAGGGGATTCTACCGAGCCCACTTTTGATCTGGTAGACCGATTTTGCGCCCTTTTTGAAGACTTTTCTTCCGCCGGGAGTCCGCCCATGCCAACGGAATTGGCATCATGCCGGAGGTGATGGTGGTGGATGGGGATGTTTTTTCCCAGGAAGATGCTAACGCGCCTGGGTGGCAGACCACTTTAGGCGAGAATGAGCGTTCTCGCCGACAACAAGCGTCTGCTTCTTCTCAAAGTGAAGGAACGGCTGGCCATCGCAAGGCCACCGCGCATGGCGTCGTTCGGCGTCTTGCAGCTGCATCGACGCTTCCCCGATTGCCGAGGAACCATATTCGAGTCATAGTCCGACCAAAAGGAGGCCTGGATCTCAAGAAGGTTAGCCTGATTCGTCTAGCCCAAGCCCTGGAGACGGCAGCAAAACTGTCCCTGGAATAAACACTGGAGGATATCGTCTGCCTGAACATAGCTCAGAATATCTCTACCCCAGCGTCCCACAACGCGGGTGCCTACGCGGCGCTGCGTATCTTCCGCCTCGGCTCGACTGAGTATCACGTTCCGGCCTACACGGCCATTTCTGACGATACCTTCAGAGGTGTCATCAGAGGCGTCAACGTGGACATCGACGAGCGACAGTTGGCGGCGATGATCGTCAACCAGCGCCACCCTAAAGTCATGTAGGTGCATCACATCAAGGAAACGACTACCATCGTCTTTCTCTTCAGTGGTCTCAAGGTACCCGACTATGTTATGTGTGGTACGAGCATGCTACGGCGTACTTTGTACAGGAGACAGACTGACGTTTGTTATGGATGTGGAGTTCTCGGCCATCGTGCCGATGTCTGCCCGACACCGACGAAGAAAGTGTGCCGCGGGTGTGCTGTCAGCGATCCTGCGAACAATTACCCATGCCAGCCGACATGTGCCCTTGTTAGGGGGGGGGAGTACAATCCAACGGCCGACAAGTCCTGTTAGCATCGATTCCGTGTCCCCTACGTAAGGCGACGAAGACGGCGTAGAAGGGCCGCTAAGAAATGCAAGCAGCACCGAGAGGGTTTGGCGTCACGGGATTTCAGTATATATATGGTGGCTTTGCAGACCCCAGGGACTGCAAAGCCACCATAAAGATTGGCGAATTAAAATCGGAAGCCTTCACCCTTGGGGCGAAGGGCACGCCGCCGCAGAGAGCGGTAATTTCACCCATTTTGTTCAACATAGCCATGAAAGGCCTCTCGGAGCGCCTCTCTATTGTAGCCAATACCAACCATGCTTATATGCCGACGACATTACAGCTGGTGCATGGGTGGTTCAGATGCTGAAGTGGAGGAAGCGCTCCAATCTACTTTGTCTATCACAGAACTTTTCCTGTAGGATACAGGGCTTCAGCTATCCTCCTCTAAATCTGAGTTGTTTCTATATCAACTAGTTGAACCCGGAAGAAGGAACGAGTCCCCGCTTAATCAAGTGCAGATTATTATAACCACACGGTATGGGCAGTCGATTCCTAGAGTCAATTCTATTCGGGTGCTAGGCTTCCTTCTTGAATGCAACGGCGGAAATTCAGCAGGTTTTGGCGCGCATTACCTTCAAAACTGAAGAACATGCTCAAACTAATATTATAGGTTTCAAGCCGCAGGGGCAGGGCTGAGGAAGCAATTTCCTTCGGCTCTTCCACGCATTCCTCATGAGCCACATTAATTACGTGGCATTCTCGCTAAATTGGTCTAAACTCCAGGAGAAAAAAAACTCCACACTTTAATGCATAAAAGTTGGCTCGAGGACTCGAGCAGAGGTGACAATGAGGTAAGGTGTCATGAGGATGATTCTCGGAATGTATGAAGGGGGAAATCAAGGTGCCCGTTTGGAGCCAGTGCCAAACGATTTGCTCAGTCTGGGACAGTGTGTTCTTCGCGAGAAAATCGAAGAATCGTATTTTGGAAGCGCTGCATTAGAAAGTCTCGATCTGTGCGGCGAAGGCGAACGAGCGCATCGAGGATGGATGGATGGATGTATCCGGCAATGCCCTTTAGATCGGGTGGTGGCTCACGTCACCTAGCCATAAAGTTAAGTACTATCATTGTGTGCTTGAAGATTAAATTTCACTAGCACCTCGATTGTAGCCACCAATCAGTTAGCCTCCTCCTGGTTGTTTCTACCCGTTTAAAGTCTATTTTGCCTTCACTGTCTTAAACACAATGCTTTTAAAAATTCGGCGCCATTACCTTCAACTATAGGGCGAAGCCCTTTACAGAACATTATCAAATGTTCAGCCCTTTACTGCTCCTCTCCACATGCACTACATAACAGTATCTGTGCCTTCTTATTTTGTTCGGTACGTCTTGGTATGCAATACTCCCGTTCTAGCATCGAAGAGCAGAGAACTACCCCGAGAATTATCATAGATGGTTTCCCTTCCAATTTCCTGCTTGAAAGTTCGGTAGGTCTCCAGTGACAATTTCGTAAGCATTCCCATCTTCTACAAGTCCCTCTCTGTTTCCTTTACCTTCTTCTTAACCTATGTTTCCTTTTGGCTTGGTATTCCGCTGTTGTCTAAATACATGCTCGGTACTTTTCGAGTCCGCTTCTTTCATTTATTATAAACATTCTTCATGTACAAGTAGCTGAAAACTTTCCTAGCCCAACGCTCCTCTACCATTTTTCTCAATCGCTCCGCAAATTTCATCTTGCTTCTAGCTTCCCTGTACTCAAACTATGTCCATCCCATGTCCCCTCGTACCCCCTGATTTGGAGTATTCCCGTGTGCTCCCAAAGCAAGTCTACCTTTGCCACGTTGTTTAATTTCCAATCTTGCTTGAACTTCGGATTTCATGCATAAGACCGCATTGCCGAACGTCAAACCCGAGACCATGACACCGTTCCAAATCCCTCTGAAACGAAGTTTGAGAGGCTTTAAGATTAGTGCATCTGAAAATTCATGGCTATCGGAGGCACGTTAGACACTAACACCATCTGGCAGTTATCTTCAAAAACGAAGGAAGGCGTGAGCGCCCGCGGAGAAAGATGCGCGCCTGTCTCGAAAGCGATAAAGAGTAGAACGCAAAGCGGCCGGCAGGTGCCACCCCGGTGTCGTCTTAGCGAAAGCGTTGAAAACACTTGCCTTTTTGAGCATCGCGTTGCACTGTCAGCGCAGAGTTATAAACGCTGCGGTCCTTAGAATTGCTTGTGTGTGCCTTCTGTAATATAAAAGGCACACATACAAAACATCGACGTCCTGTTATGGTGCCTCAGATATGCGCAATAATTGTTTTTAATTGACGATCACACAAGTATGAACGCTGAAACCTTGAGCAATATTGGTGGGCCCTGCGGATTGGGTTGGCAGTTTGAGGTACCGTTTAGTGCATTTAAGAAGAGCGTTTATGGCGGACAAAGAGACAGACAGGCAGGCAGACCAAAATTTTGGCGTCGAAGGTCCCCAAGAAAGACTATCGTCTTTTAAAAAGCGATAGAACATACGTAAGAACAAAACAGCAAAAGTGTCACAAGAATCAAAAACGCTTGCAGTTAACTGCTTGTTCTTCAAAGCAAGACTAGGTAAATCCCGGAAACGAAGTTTGAGAGGCTTTAAGATTAGGGCCTCTGAAAACTCAAGGCTATTGGCGAAAAATTGCCGATGGCAAGTATTCATACGTAGTGCGCAGAAACAGAGAAAAAAATCATTAATCTTGTTTTGCTAAGTCTGCATCAAGCAAAGTTAAAAGAGGACGTGGTTAATCGATTTTCCCGGTGACAGGGAAATCATTACTGTACGTGGTAGAGAACAAGGACAGATGGCTGTAAAATTAGTGGTATAAAGCTACAGGTTCAGCCAAACAAAACAACATAAATTCCTTGTAGAAATAAAAAAAAGGTAGGAATGAGAAGAAGGAAGCTTTTGTTGAAAAAGTCGGCATGTGTGCCGGACCTGACGTTTCGACAGATGGGCTTGGCTTCTTCAAGCCTTCAAGGCAGTCGATATACGGCAATATCAGAATCATTAAATGCTCCGATAATATGAAGAGTTTTCTACACTCACGCAGCCGGGATTCTTCAGGTAGTACCGGCATGACATTGGCCAATTTTCGTTTTCTGCGCTGAGAGACCTCTCTAGATCTTTGAACAGCCGAAAAAGTATTTGCTCGCAAGCATTACCGAGCACAGGGTTCTACATCAGGCAGAAAGGGAAAGTTCCGCGTCAACGCCTCTATCCCTTTGATCAAGTTAGACGGAAAACAACATTCGCAATGATTGCCCATTATGCATGGCACGCTTCCAAGGCACGTGCATAATCATTTTTTTTTCTACTATACCACGCAGTTCTGTGCCATGCTGCTCAGATATACGTGAAAAGAGGTGTCTCAGTGCGTTATTCCAGGTGACGCTCATTAGTGCTAAGTCAAAGAACAATCAAGTTCGACAGGATGCATATGAATACGGGTAAACAAGGGAGAATGGGCTTTTTTTTCTTTACGTAAGACCGCGTGACAACTGTGGCATAGCAATAACCATCCACCTATTTACCATTATATACGTCAGGTAATGCATGTCTCTGCCGGAACTTTACATGCATGTCCGGTTATGCATATGTCTGCCGGAATTATCGTGGCTTAAGGCTACAGCGCACCTGCGGTCAAGATATAAGAACGTTGTACTGAACAACAGCGCTACGCAGGAAGACTTCTTTATGCTCCAGTATCCGATGCGCCTCACCACATCACGGAATGCATAACTATAGCTATAGCTGTAAAGAAAGTCTTGGCATTGCTCCGAAACTGTGCAGCCGAATCCACGACCTGCCACTTTTTAACTGGACAGTGTTTTATGCTGGGATCCACCAAGATTTTGGTGATGCATTTTCGTCATGTATATGACGTTGTAAAATGAACGCTACCAAACGACAAAGAAACGTTGCACACACGGGAGCCGAACCTCTGACTTTTTGGACCACGACGAAAAGCTCCTGGTGCTCTACCGCTTGAGCTATTCCTTATTCTTGACAACCGCACGAGTCCGTCATCTATACAAGGTGTACTCACCGGATACGGAATAGACGGTTGCGAGCTCGTCTCCACGCTGACGGTGCCAGCGCAAGAACTCCCAGCGCTTGTAGTGCTCCCAGCGAGAGACGTAAAGGCACGACGACGTTCGAGAGCTCTCTTCCTTCTTCATCTCCTTCACGAAGTAGTCGCGCAGCGTCTTGATTTTGTCCTTCACGTTCACCACTGCGGAGAAGAGGAAAACCTTGGGGTTAGACCGCTCTCTGAATAAGTTACCAGCAGCAGCCCATCAAAGTATCACAGGGAACTTTCCTGGCACCGACAGACTGGCAACACTAAAAAACCGGGCTCTTGCTAAAGCGAATCAGCATTGTGAACCCTGAGAAATATGCAGAATACTTGCACAGCTTTTTCACTGAGCAGAGCCGGTGCGCCTGATATGAAAGACACAGATATATATTTCCAAATCCAGGAGTCCGACAAGTACCAAAGACGCAAAGTGGCAGGTTGGTACACCCGGCCTGAAAGATTTCGTAATAGAAAACGTTGACGTAGGCAAATCAAGCTTTACATAGTTTACTGACTTCTACGAAGACAAAGAGTTTATGTGCGGTTGTGTACAAGCATGGAAATATATAGTGGGTGTATATCGCATTGTTTTCTGCCGTTGTGATTCAAAGCGCGCGCCATTATCTGGATATGATGTCTGGATAGAAGTATATGACCAAGTATAAGGAGGTCGCTTTAGAAAGCAAATGGCTATCAACAGCTGTCGTTTAGGGATTACCACCCTCTGAAATAACGAAACAACACAATCAAGGAACCCTCACTTCATGCTTACGTTCACTGCCGGATGAAAACAAGTTCCCAGCAATTTTCACTCACCATTTCTTGCTTGTCTTTAGGAACGCACTTTTAATTCAATGATATTGTCAAAGTGGGAACTTATTTAGCGGCTCAATTCCACACAATCAAGGGTTTCTAGGGGATGTTACCAAATCTCGTCTACACTGCATCGTGCTTTCTGGTGGGCTGTCAAAATAAGTGTCTCCTTTTTTTTCTACAATTATACAGCGCTTCTGTGGCCCACTTGGAGCGGCAAGAAAATTAGAGGTGCACGCATCTCTAGCCCCGGTCGGCCTAGAAGCACGACACACACGTTTACTCCCAAGCCCGGCCGTTATCCGGCCCACTGCTACTCGCGAGCACGCGCCTTTAAAAGTGTGACGCGCGCTTCAGACCAGCCGTAAAGGGCCGTGGTTTACCTCAACGTCGACTAACTACACTCCATTTCATAGATCAAGCGCAACGCTGTGAAAGCTGTAGAAGAACTTCAGCCAGTGAAATGAGTGAAAGAACTGGCGTCTTGTTCGAGTCGTAGTAAGCGCTCGTGCGAGCCGAGCGCGAGACCACGTGTGACGAGTCTATAGACTGCTTACACCAAAGTGCGAGGAGAGTCGCTTAGTGGTCCATAACAACCTCTTATACTGGTATAATAGGGTTTTTATTATCTATTAAGTATACTGATTTATTACTAATCCTATGAAGAAGAAAAGGGATTATGTTACCAGTGATGAAATCATATAGACTATTTCTTGATACGAATGCATCTACTAAAAGAGGTGTCTCTAGCTTTCACAGCGCTCTATCCGATGTATGAAACGGAAGAAGCGCGCGTCATGTTTGCCTAGCGCTGGTTGGCCTCTAGACAACGTCACCTAAAGAACTCGAGGCTGGGAAACTCCTCGAGTGGCGGGTGACTAGTGGGCTGGCACTTGACTCGTGTGCGCGTCGTAAGCTGCTATGCTAGCCGCTTATGTTATGCTGTCATGACAGTTTAAAGGGATGTATACAAAGAAATCACATGGCATGACTTATGAGGAAACTGACAAGCCGTGTACTTATTGTATATATCAGAATATACGCTTCATTGGCCTGGCACGTAATAAATTTGCATGCATATATCAATGACGAACATGCAGTAGTGAACGACATGGCACGACATGAACGCCTTCATTTCCCTCACAGACAAATGAAGCAATGTATTCAACTCTTTGCTGACTACTACGCATTACATTGACTACCAATCCGAGTGAAATCAGCCGTGTTTTTATTTTCGATCGCCACTACCGTTATTGCAGTGGTAAACGTTCTAGTACTGAAAAACAATGTGTGCTTCGAACTACAAATAATCCGCACACACGAAAAGCGTTCGGTCACTTGATTTCCGGTAATAATTCGTCCGTGTAATTTACTTCTTGCAGGATATAGTTCGAACTGAAATGTTTTTCGCACACATGCGAATTACAAAAAAAAACCAAAATTACGCATCGCGTTGCTGGTATTGGCCTTAGCGTACTTTGAAACGCGCGCATCAGATAAAAGTGACACGGAATAACACGAGGTAAGGTGTAACGCAATACAGGAAACGAAAGAAAAGCAGCACATTTACCTCTGCATGTTGTGTCGGGCTGAAATTATCCCTTGATTTACCTCTGCATGTTTTGTCAGGCTGAAATTATCCCTTCACTTACCTCTGCATGTTTCGTCAGGCTGAAATGATCCCCGGGAATAGCACGTATACGTCACGTAGGCTCCCTATTGTACATGCCTTCCGCGCGCCATCTTCTGTCGGAAATCCTATTACGTACTCTCTCGGCTCAAATTCGTGGTTTCCACAGCCACGTGAAATGCCACACTTCCTTGGAACTGCAGCTTCTCGAATTCTGGTTACTCACCGACGACCATACGCATAAACACAAGCCGCACACATCTCAACTTCGAAGAGCCCGACGGCGCCCAGAAAACGACGCAACATTTGTTTTTAAATGCGAAGCATTTCTTAGCGAACTTCGGCGACTTTGAGCGTATCTATCTATCTATCTATCTATCTATCTATCTATCTATCTATCTATCTATCTATCTATCTATCTATCTATCTATCCATCTATCTATCTATCCGCCTACGACATTTAGCCCTTCTGGCCGTTTCAATAATGGTATCGATAACAAATAGGTAGAGCATAACACGACTGTATGAAAAACATATTTGACTTGCCATAACACGACAATCATGACATGTATGTCATTATTTTCATGATTTACATTTCACGGTCCTGCAGATCTTGCGGTGGTTTCGTTCAGATGACACGTTGCAAAACTGGTATGGTATGACATGATTACATGGCGAACACAAGTGACAGACCCTAACATGAAAATCTTGACATGTGTGTCATGTAACAACATGTAGCCAAGCTCATGATGCGCTCACGGCTGTTTCGCTAGCGTCTCATATACCAAATGTGGTATTACGGTACATAAATGGATGACGAAGGCATGTGACTTGTGCAAACATAATAATCATGAGATATGCGTGTCATGTAACAACATGAATACGTGCCACGCTAATGTGCGCTGGTGGGCGTTTCGCTAACTTCACTTATACAAAATTTGGTATTACGGGACGTGAATGGATGACGAAGGTATGATACTGGCGCAAACATGATAAACATGAGATGCGGGTCATGTAACAACATGACTACAAGCTACGCTCATGATGCGCTCGCAGCCATTTCGCTAGCTTCCTATGTACCAAACTCGGTATTATGAGACGCGAACGGACGACATATGTAAATGACAGATACAAACATGATAATCACGATATCCGTGTCATGTAACAACATGACTACATGCCACATTCATGATGCGCTCATGGCCGTTTCGCTAGCTTCACACATGTCAAATTCGGTATTACGTGACGTCAATGGATGACGAAGGTTCGTGACTGGTGCAAACATGATAATCATGAGACGTGTGTCAATGTGAAAACATGACTACATGCCACAGTCAAGGCGCCAATATATTTCGACGTAACGCGAGGCGCGTGCTCGCCGACATTCATTTTAACGCCCCGCCGCGGTGGTCTAGTGGCTAAGGTACTCGGCTGCTGACCCGCAGGGCGCGGGTTCGAATCCCGGCTGCGGCGGCTGCATTTCCTATGGAGGCGGAAATGTTGTAGGCCCGTGTGCTCAGATTTGGGTGCACGTTAAAGAACCCCAGGTGGTCTAAATTTCCGGAGCCCTCCACTACGGCGTCTCTCATAATCATATAGTGGTTTTGGGACGTTAAACCCCACTTATCCATCAATCAACATTCATTTTAAAGCGCCCCACCGGCGTTGCGGCGCCAGGCGCCAGTCCTGTCATTTACTCGCAGGCGCTTGCCGCGCTGCGTTGCTTTGACGCATGCGCGTTTCAGCGTGTCCGGCGTCCCTTTGTCACGAAAAGGGGGAAACGCAGTGTTGTTGGGGTAACGCATCGGCTCGAAATGCAGCGTGTCGCATTTCGCACCGGTTGCTGTCGGGCCGTGCCGACGGACGCTGGTCGCGCCAGTCGCGCCTGGAGTCAGATTATAGAGTGCTCGCGTTTTGCTAACGTAGCGTCACTGTGCCCAGCGTGCGCGCGCGTCAACGCTACATTGGAGTACACGATGCGCTCGCGGCCGTTTTGCTAGCTCCACGTATACCGAATTTGGTGTTAAGTGACATCAATGAATGACGAAAGTATATGACTGGTGCAAACATGACAATCATGACGCGTGTGTCATGTATGAACATGACAACATACCACGTTCATGATGCGCTCGCGGGTGTTTCGCTTGCTCCACATATACTAAATTTGGTATCAGGTGACGTGAATAGATGACTAAAGTAAATGACACGTCCAAACGTGATTATCATGATACGGAAGTCATGTACGGTACAATTCACCTCTGCCCTGTAACGCCGGGCTGTTTTTAACTGACATATCAACATTCCTCATTCGTGCTTCGCATATCATCGATTCGCACTGTACGTGGGATCTGCCAATTTTCTTATCGCACTGCTTACTGCTGTGAACTCAGCATGGGGTACCCGCCAGCTTGCGAAGAGTCTGGTACAAGGGCTACGTCGAAGCCCGCTAATGCTGCGGTGTCCGAAACGCCTATGCGAACGCGCCGCCAAACGCCGGCGTCGGTGAAGAGCCGCCACCAAGCACAGCGCGCAACGCAACCAGCGTCGAGACCGCGTGCGCGCCATCGTTCGCCGACCGAAATCGCTGCACGCGCGGAGTGTCTGTTGCGCTCAATGGCGGAACATCACGTTCGCTGGTTTGAAGGGACAGCGCAGAAAGAAATAAAAAGGGCGAGGAAGGCTTATCTGCCTCCGTTTCGTATGCGTTTCTATACTCGCGCTTTGCTCATTGTGCAGACGGCATCTTCGTTCTAGCCCTCATAGAGCTCATTTATCCTCACGCTTGAAGGAGACACGCCACAGCTGCATCGTGCCAGAGAGCTTCGATGGCGGCGACGGCGACGGTGGGGTGCTGGACTGATGAACTTTGCTGCTAAAGAATGCTGGAGTGGGATCTACCACGATGCATTACCGACAACGATGAAGCCACAGTTAGCCACTGGTTTGCCTCGAAAACATGCTCTTTTCGCTCTTTTGATGTAAACGCTGAGCTGATCATGAGGTAACTTTAGTTGTTCCTGGCAAAAGTAGACTATCGAGAAGAGTATTCATGGATTGATATCCAATAAAATATATTTATATACTAAGGCATTCTAAAGGAACATGTAAGGCAAACGCGCACGCCAAGCACTACGTGTCCCAGATAGAGTACACCGTTTCATACACTAGTTCCAGCAAAATTACCTGTAATAAAATGATGGGGCATGTGTGAAAAACACTGCTTTTTTCTGACTTCCCTACCACTCACCCGCGTATAGAGGTACGAAATGCGCGTTGAAGATTTGTTTTGCGTTTCTTTGCGCGTTTGGCTATAGGGTCAATGAAGTCCTGAAGAAACGCCACGTGTTGCAGTTGGTCATATGCTTGGCGGTATTCTTGCATCGTTCAACCGATCAGTGAGCTGGGCCGCGTACTCAGCTGCTTCCTGAATGAGGGCTGCTATGCGGACTTTGGGCCGACTGTTATGTTTTTTTGTTTGCGTTGGGAGTTCACTGAGGGCGTGGGGCAAGAGGCTACCCAAGCCGAGCCGCTCACCTGAGATCCTCGTGAGACGCGGTCGGCCCAGGATGAATCTCCCTGGGTGGCGGGTTGGAGTCCTTGCAACGATGGTTTCGGGTTGTTGGGGCGGGTGAAGCCTGCCCCGCAGTAGACCTCCTGGCCGAAGGTTCATCCGTAGTTATGCCTTGTCGTGAAGGCCCGGGAGCCACCACTCCAGGGAGTGGGGGCACGACAGGGTTGATGACAGCGGGCTGAGCCACCTGCGACTACGACCGAGAGCCCAATTTTCGTCGGCGCTGACGTCTTCTCTTCTTGCGGTCGGCTTTACCTACCGATGTAAAAGGGGGTGGCTTGGATGGCGACGTCCTGTAGCATTCATCACAGCATCTGTCCCTGGTGACGTGGAATCCAGCAAATAGAGCACACCTGGACGCACACAGATTAGACGCAGGAGCTCCATCCTTGAGCGGCGCCGCCTTTCCGCAAATGCCACAAAAGTCTGGTTTTGGGCGGGGACAGGCGTTGGTTGATGCCCAATGGAACCTCAGTGACTGCAGGCTGGAACAGCTCTTTGTGCCGCTGCACTGGGTTGAGCAGGGCGTCTTAAGAAAAGTATTTCGGCTTCACCTTGCCCGAAAAGGTGAGCCGCACCTTATTCGAGATGTCCAGTCGCAGCACGTGTAAAACCACATCTTCGGGCCAATAACGGCTCTCGCGCAGAGCAGCTTCGGTGTCGGAGTTTCGCATTGTCTCTCTATGCTCCATAACAGGAGTCTTGAGTGTCCGCGTGCAAGCATTTCAAACAAGGGCACTAGTCCAGCGGTTTAGAAAATTGCAGACTCACCGATAAATTTGTCCGCTATGTGCGGGTGCCAGGTGTAGACTAAGATCAGATTTTGTTAACACACCATCACAACAGTGATTAGCCGTGTCGCAGCCGCTCCGAGGTGGGCGATGAGCACGCGTCCGGTCCCGTTCTCGGGGAACGCGTTGGCGAGGGACAGCCGAGTCCGGGGTTCGAGCACAACGACTAAGTCCGTTGCTGTCGGCTTCGGCAGGGTTTAGGCCACCACAAAGGCTTTCTGTGCCCCCGGTGAAGGTTCACGAAGCGCGGCGCAGGCAATGAAAACTGTTGAGGAGCAGGCGCCAACGTCCACGTCGGTAGCTGCGGCCAGGGACGCCTCGTCGGCGGAGGCCGCAGCGAGTGCGTTCCACGCCTGCTTTCGGCGAGCGACCGCAGCAGGAAGTGTTGCGTTATTGAAGGATTCGGGCTGCTGTCGACTGTCCGAAGACGGGACGCTCGTCCATACCTTGCCGTGAGGATCATATCCGGTTTGGGTGTCCACCACGGTTGCGGCTGCGGTGTGGAGCCAGCCGCGCGTTCTACACTGGGAGCTGCCATGGCCGTTAAGCATATAGCGAAGCCACCGCCAGCGTGGTCAAGACGTTATTCGCCCGTAAGAAGCGTAGAAGGAACCAACCTGCCAAAATGTGGTATCCAAATAAACCAGGTCACATACCGGTGATGGTAATGAGACGTTCTCGGAGGTTCGATGAGGTAATCCGGGGTTCCGAACGAAAATCGTCGGAGCCGATGTGCTGCACATCCCATACGGTCACGCGCTCGCAGCGCCTCTCGGGCGTTCCCGTTCAGTCGAGCTTTCCAGTCTGACTGCAGCGCCAGAATACATAGCCTAGCGGATAAAAAAGCAACCTTGAGACGGCCTCAATGCAAACGGAACGCGACGCGCGCGTTTCGCGCCCTGAATCTGTCGGCGGTGTGTGGCATGAAGTCATGGGGGACGCGAGCACGCGCCTATTTTCTGCGTGCCCCTTTGGGCAGTCCAGCAGGCCCGCGGAGCGGCCAATAGGCTTGGCCTAACGGTCCTGACGTGGGAGTCACCCGCTGTGCGCTGACGCGCGCCTTGCAGGACCGCAATAAAGTTTTGCAACCAACCAACCAACCAATCCTAACGGCAAATGCCACAGGCTTTGAGACGGGGCAGTGTGAGCGACGCAGCACCATCTGGTCAGTGTGTGGTGCCTATAAGGAACCGTTCTGAAATGATTAAGCCTTTTCATTTCTACCACGAGCTCCTCCTTTACCGAGGCAGCTTAGGGCGCCGCCGTAGAAGAGCAGTGGTCGCTAACGCCACCGCTACAGTAGGCGTCAGCGGCCACTGCTTCGCATCTACACAAAGAAATGGTGTAATATTTTTAATCTAGTGGCCATGGCTTCAGCCACAACTCCCTACTTATTCTTTCTCGGGTAGCATTTTACCGTGTCTCCAATAGAAAACCAGCAGAAGCTACAACGAATGTTGTATGGCACCACCATGTGCCATACAACATTCAAATTAAGAGACCCTCAACAAATTTGAGGGCCTCTTAAGTGGCTTCTATGAAATCAGAACACAGGTCAAATGCGGTGCCGTAGTTGTCCGCTGCCGCCGCCGGTATTTATAACCAATATAAAAAAAACAGAAAAAACATAGCAAATAAAGGAAACCATGGACACAATGGGATTCTAACACAGGTCCACTGTGGGCCAGCCCAGTATTCTTCCACTGAGCCACGCTAGTTTCTTTTTATTGCATGGTATTTAGTACAAATGCGGCTTACGTATATAAATAGCGTACAATATACAGAGGGTCAAGTCGACAAATGCACAATGGACGTTGCAAAGCAAATCTCATACAACACAATGTCTAACGGGGTATTTCAGTAGCACACTTCTTGAACTCAGCATACCAGTCCAGCTGAAATTGCAGTTGGTCAGTGCTTAGAACTCGCTTCCAAACTCGCCTCAGGCAGGCTTGATGTCGGGAAAGCAATTTCGCTAATATGAGTAATAAAGCGTTTTAGAACCTCAAAGGAACAACCAGGCGTCACAAAATGCGAATTGCGTAAAAGTAGGGTCGTTCAATGATTCCACTCATTACAAAAGCTTGTTCTTCTTGCTCACCTATTCACTGTGGCGCATACACAATTCATGCATAATTCTTTATCGTCGTCAGCAACTGCATAAAAATCTCGCACAATATTTCTAACAAGTGTGTAGCGGATACCACGCTTCTCCGAAGAATGATGGATAGCATAGTGAATGCCAGCCTTCTGCACAAAAATTATGATTATTGATGGCATAGGCGGTGCCCAGCAAGGGTGTTTATAGCAGTTACTGAAATAGTGCTAAGTAAAATATAAAAAACTCTGAAAGGCCGCTCCTTGAGTATACGCTTTGACAGTGCTGCGCGTTCCGCACAGACTGGGCGTTTTCTGTAAGTCGCCAGTTTTTTATACCTATTCTTGCTGATTACGCTTGCATTTCACCTGAGCTCATCAAATACACGCAGCAGTTCGAGCTCGGCAATCTTACCAACGTAAGATCTTCCAGTTGATGAGCGAATCAAAGCCAACGTGAAATCTCATGGCATAGACGTGGCTATAGTGGCTGTGTTTCTCGGAAGGTTGTGCATCAGGCCAATATGCAAGAAGCTAGAGAGATGGAAGCAACAGAAGTTAACATCAGCTGGCCTCACTCACCGTCGAACTCACTGCCCATGGAATCGGCGATGACCCTCATGGCGTTCTTGCGTTGGTCCCTCTTGTAGTAGTCCGGGTGACGGTGGTCCCACAGGAGCCGGAACTTTTCATACAGCGCGATGAGACGTGTCTCCTTCTCGCTGGTCCACGAGTTTTTGCGCCTCTTTGCCGCCGCTCGCCTTGCCGGCTGCTTCCAAGTTCATCCCAGAATACATGAAGATGTCGCACGCCGCTATGACACGATCGACCAGTCCGCGAGGGCGAAGTAAAACGCTGCCGCGGGCGTCGCTAAAACCAAAGCGCGTCTCGCGGACGAATAAGAAATTCAGCGGATAAGGCCCAATAGTGACTTGGCAGTTAAAAAATTAAAAAAACAGAACGCTGCCTACGTTGCCGCTCACGCAGTGTGCATGTGACGCCGAGCGCTGTGAACCAATGCTCGCACTGCTTGGGCAGAACGCGCGCACGCGAAGGCGACCTTGGTTGCTTGCTTGTTTCTCGATTATGGCTCCTGCCCACCACGGGGCATTGACCGTGAAATCGGTGGATTATATAAAGAAAATTTTAAATGCGAAGTATTTCTTTGCGAAGTGCGGCGAATTTCACCGTATCTATCTATCTATCTAGCTAGCTAAATAGCTGCGTGCGACTTCCTGCTCTCCTGGCCGTTTCGGTAATGGTATCTAAACCAAAATTGGTGTGGCATACATGACTGTATGGACGAGCATAAGGACAAGTCATAACATCAATATCAGTACATGTATGTCATGAATGTCATGATTCATATTTCATGGTCTTGCTGCTCTTGTGGTTGTTTCCTTCACATGACATATTGCAAAACCGATATGGACATGACTGAATGGTGAACATAAGTGACAGACTGTAACGTGGAAATCGTGACATACATGTCATGTAAGTCATGACTACAAGGCCACGTTCATGATACGCTCGCGGTCGTTTGGCTAGCTTCACATATACTAAATTTGGCTTTACGGGACGTGAATGGATGACGAAGGAATATGACACGTCCAAACATGATAATCATGATATGTGTGTCATGAAAAACCTCGCTACATACTACGCTCATAGCGTGCTCACGGCCGTTTTACTATTCCACATATACCAAATTTGGTATTACGTAGACTGGATGTATGGCCGAACACAAACACTAGGCGTAAACACGATAATTATGACATGGAGGCATGTACGGCATAGTTTACATCCACCTCCGTAACGTTGTGCTGATTTTAAAGTGACATGTCAACCTTCCTCATTTGTGCTTCGCACATCATTAATTTCCGCTGAATGTGGGATCTGACAATTTCTTTTTTTTTAATTTTCAAAGAGGGTAAGCAATACTCCTCTTTTTCTTCTCTACGCAGAAGAGTTGAAGGAGTTTTCAATGCACGTATAATGAAATACATGAAAGAGAAGTCAATACTGTACCCTAGTCAAATTGACTTTAGATCAGGATGTTCCATCTGGTGTGTGCACGCGGATTTAGAGAGTCGTATTCAGTTGGCTCGGCGTATAAGAGAGTATTGCGCATTGGTTACTCTAGATCTGGCCAAGGCGTACGACAAAGTGGAGCATAAAATACTGATACAGGGGATGGTAATGTATCGATTAACAAACTACATGACAGCATGGGTACCATCGTTTCTAAGGGAGAGAGAGTTTTATTGCTCTCAATGGGGTTCTTTTTCCAACAGATCACGGCCGCCTGGATCGGGCGCGCGCGACGGTGTTTCTCCGACTGTTCGATTCGGCGCGCGCCCCATTGAGAAAATGTAATTGGAGAATTTCCGCTTCGCACCGTGACGCGGCGCTCTTCTCTTACTCCTCTGCAGACGACGCCGAGCGCGCTGCGCCGTAGACATGCTTGGAGAAATGCACATAGGATGTTGTTCACGTGGTGACTGGAATCATCATCATATCATCATCAGCCTGACTACGTCCACTGCAGGACAAAGGCCTCTCCCATGTTCCGCCAGTTAACCCGGTCCTGTGCTTGCTGCTGCCAACTCATACCCGCAAACTTCTTAATCTCATCTGCCCACCTAACCTTCTGTCTCCCCCTAACCAGCTTGCCTTCTCTAGAAATCCAGTTAGTTACCCTGAACGACCAGCGGTTATCCTGTCTACGCGCTACGTGCCCGGCCCATGTTCATTTCTTCTTCTTGATTTCAGCTATGATATCCTGAACCCCCGTTTGTTCCCTAATCCACTCTGCTCTCTTTTTGTCTCTTAAGGTCACACCTACCATTTTTCTTTCCATTGCTCGCTGCGTCATCCTCAATTTAAGCTGAACCCTCTTTGTAAGTCTCCAGGTTTCTGCTCCGTAGCTAAGTACCGGCAAGATACAGCTGTTATATACCTTTCTCTTGAGGGATAGTGGCAATCTACCTGTCATAATTTGAGATTGCTTGCCGAATGTGCTCCACCCCATTCTTATTCTTCTAGTTACTTCAATCTCGTGGTTCGGCTCCGCGATTATTACCTGCCTTAAATAGACATAGTCTTTTACAACTTGAAGTGCACTGTTACCTATCTCGAAGCGCTGCTCTTTTCCGAGGTTGTTGTACATTACTTTCGTTTCCTGCAGATTCATTTTAAGACCCACCTTTCTGCTCTCCTTGTCTAACTCCGTAATCATGAGTTGCAATTTGTCCCCTGAGTTACTCAGCAATGCAATGTCATCGGCGAAGCACAGGTTGCTAAGGTACTCTCCATTAACTCTTATCCCTAACTGTTCCCATTCTAGGCTTCTGAAAACCTCCTGTAAGCACGTGGTAAATAGCATTGGGGAGATTGTGTCCCCCTGCCTTACATCCTTATTGATTGGTATTCTGTTGCTTTCTTTATGAAGCACTATGGTAGCAGTTGATCCCCTGTAGATTTATTCCAGGATGTTTATATATACTTCATCGACGCCCTTATTCCACAGTGTCTGCATGACGCCTGATATTTCTACTGAATCAAACGCCTTCTCGTAATCTACGAAGGCTCTGTATAGCAGTTGGTTATATTCTGAGCATTTTTCTATTACCTGATTGATTGTGTTAGAAAACTAGCCACCCTGTTTATGAGGTGTCTCCTGACGGGAAGAGTACCAGAGTCTTGGAAGAACGCTAACATCATCTTAATACATAAGAAAGGAGATGACAAGGACTTGAAGAATTACAGGCCGATTAGCTTGCTCTCTGTAGTATACAAGCTATTTACAAGTAATTGCTAACAGAGTAAAGAAAACATTAGAATTCCATCAACCAAAGGATTGATTGATATGTGGGGTTTAACGTCCCAAAACCACTATATGATTATGAGAGACGCCGTAGTGGAGGGCTCCAGAAATTTAGACCACCTGGGGTTCTTTGACGTGCACCCAAATCTGAGTGCACGGGCCTACAACATTTCCGCCTCCATCGGAAATGCAGCCGCCGCAGCCGGGATTCTTCAACCAAAGGAACAAGCATGATTTCGAACAGGCTACTCAACAATCGACCTCATTCATATTATCAATCAGGTGACTGAAATAAAGGAATGCTAATATGCATTTTTAATCGGGCTTGACATAGTGAGTGCTGTTCTCTGTGGCATGCTATGATCGAGACAGAGCCAAGCAGCGTGAAGCGACTTCGTGTGGCACAGCTAGTTCACAAATTTCGCCTCTATGACACATGTATTAAGCTGATTGACTACGTGATCTCCCGTGCTTTTCACTCTTTGTTTTAGCGATCGTTTCTCCCACTGCCGCCTGAATCGGTTCGTATCAACCTAGGCAGCTTTGTTCTGCAATGAATGCATTTTTTCGTTGTAGACCCTGCATATATAGCTATGTTACACAGTGCAGCTCTTTCGTCACAGCATCACATTGCTGGAAAACTAAAACGCAGTGCTGGTAATGGTACAAACTTTTTCACCTGCGCGATGATCGGCGAAATTTTGTGGTGGGCATGACACTTAGCATTTCTATGTCCTCACGGTACGACAGTATTACGAATGTGATGTCCTTATCTAAGTCGCATGTTGGCGATGCTACTTGTACCCGCATTGTAGGACGCCAGGAATCAGTCACTCCATTAGCAAAGTACTTTCTTTCGCTTATGTGAAGCATGTCGTCTTAAAGCGCGACATTGTTAAAGAGATCGTTTCGCAGAAATTGTGTCAAAGGCGTCTATGTTTGAGCGGTAAAGCTGTGTTGGCTGTGAGCGGAAATTTGAGGTAGATGCAATGAAGATGGTGCTTGCACTTCGGCCTTTTTTACGGTAAAGTGTATACGTCTCCACAGAGAAGTTAGGGCTTTGTGCTAGCGATTGGGGAGGCGATTGTGTGTGTTCTTCCATGCGTGAGTGCGTATGTGTATAAGCACGCGCTTTTCTGTGAGGTCTAGTGCGCACGCGCCTTGTGTGTGTTCTTCCGTGCGTGAGCATGTGCGAATGTGTGTGTATGTGAGAGGGCGCGCTCGTCTGCCTGTGTATAGGGAGCCTACATGAACGGCCGTTTTTAGGGTGATGTCAGCCTTTGACCCACTACATGCCGCCAACGCACCGCCGCCCACCAAAACACAATGTTGCCAGACAGCAACGCTGCGCTGTCGCCCCATCTTGGTGCCCGCACTGCGTCTACGCCCGGTTGCGTTTAGTTCTCAATAATACGGCGTCGAACGTTGCGGTAGCGTGTTAAACGCTGCCGGTGAAGCCTTAGAATGCCTGGATGCTGCGTACCGCTCTGCACTAACCACAACAGAAAGGGGGTGCGAATGTTCCGCTTTCCAGCGAGCCCTGGCCGACGACAACTATGGCTGGCTCAAGTGAAGCGAGACGGCTGGGAGCCCACCAGTGCGTCTCGTATTTGCTCTGTGAGTACTGCGTATTTCGTTCACTGTTTTTTCCTGCGGCACACGTATATGTGTTTCGCGGTGTTCGCGAATGAGTAGATAACCGAAGTTGTCGTTGCTGCGTCCACGCATTGCGAGTAGGAAGCCCACAAACGGGACGCGTCCGCTCGTTCGTACGGAGACGCGCTCGCAAGTCTGAGCTGTTGCCACGCTTGCGTTCGTGTCAGCGTAACCTCAGTATTATGTCGCAAGTGTTTGTGTGTGGGCTGCGAATTTCTTCGTGCGCTCACTTTGAGAACTGGATCGCTTACACGACCCTGAGAACCGCCGCTGCCAAAAGCCCAGGTGTTGTGTGTTGTTACAAGGGCGGCTGGCTCCAAAATGGCGGCGCACAGAAAACTATGCTGAATTTGGTGGAAGCTGGCAACAGCGTGCCCCGTTGCCCGCTGGTTTTGGCTGAGTTTCTTGAAGGCACTTATTAAGATGTCTCATCCTTAAAAACGGCCGTTCATGTAGGCTCCCTACCTGTGTGGGCGCACTCGAGTGTGTGTGTGGTCGAGTGCGCGCGTTTGCGTGCGTTCTTTAGTGCGCTAATGCGTGCGGATGTATGTGGATGTGCTCCGGTGCGTGTGTGCGCAAATGTGCGCGTGCATGTGCACGCACGCTTGTCGGTCTGCGTGCGCGCGCTTTTGTGTGCGGGCGAGTGCACGCGCTCGCCCGTGTGTTAGGCAGTAAATGTATCGTTCGGCAACACTAAGTTAGGTTATAGCCCCAGGGACGTCGGCTCTGCGGTATTTCACTACATAATTGAAACAAAGCGATTGTCAGGTTAGTGTACATTTTTTTTACTCATACCTTTCATTTTGGACCTATCGCTACCTCTGTTTTAAAACCACATCTGCATCTTTGCTCAGATATACTCCTTTCTCAATTATTGGCTTATATATATATATATATATATATATATATATATATATATATATATATATATATATATATATATATATATATATATATATATATATATATATAGAGAGAGAGAGGAGAGAGAGAGAGAGAGAGAGAGCGAGAGAGAGAGAGAGAGTCTAAAATTACATTCTGTTTGTAATACCGTAAGCCTTTATCCCCCTTTGTGGGTGTGCGCCAGTATTAAGGATCATTATCATCATCATCATCATCAGTTCACCCACCCTTTTTGCGACGAGTTCAAGAGCGCACTGCAGCGCTGCCACATCATATGAAGGAAGAAATATTTTGACATAAGCAATGGCGGATGCCTGTCAAAGTATTATTTTGTGTGATATCAGGACTACACCCACAGTATAGCGGTTATTTCACCAATTACACGCCATTGCTGTAGCACAGCTGGTATTTATCGCTATTGCTACTTCCTGTACTTTTCAACATGTAGATTGTTTCCTATGCGTCCATGCTAGAAGATGAAACATCGACACATATTCATTTATAAAACGCTTCGTTGATTTTTGCGGTTTATTCGGCTAACAGCGCGAAGACCCAGACATAGAGTAGAAGTGGACAAGCAACAGCACTGCCTTGTCAACTTCTGTTCTATGCAACAATACGAGAGGTTTCAGAACTACGAATCCTTCGCCTTCTGATTCACAACAGAACAAAAAACAGCACCACGCTAGACAAGCTACGGAAAATTGGAGAACAGGTAGGGCGCGTGATCCGCCGAGTGTCAAACAGGCACGGGGGGCTGCGAGGAAGGGACGCGATTCGGCTCGCCAATGCTTCTGTAACTAGCAGGATTCTATATTCAATACCGTACTTACGAATGACTAAACACGAAGAGAACAGAGTCGATGCTATTCTTAGGAAAGTAATTAAGCGCGCACTTGATTTACCCATCAGCACTTCAAATCAGAAACTCTCTGCATTGGGAGTCTTTAACTCTATACAAGAGCTCCAAGAAGCCCACCTCACAAATCAATATACGCATCTTACGCAGACGCCCCCCGGGCGGCGCCTACTGGACCGCCTCTTGATCCGGCACGAATGCGAAATCGAAAACGCGGAGCGTATTACTTAACTTTGGAGAACAAAACTCTGGGTGTCCCCGCTTCCCCGCAATATGACCAGGGAGGCGCACCAGGGTAGAAGGCAAGCGCGCGCTGAGGCACTTGAACAACGGCTTGGCTCCCGTAATGGGGTCTATTACGTCGATGTGGCCGGGCCGTCACCTAGGGGATACTACACGGCGGCGGTAATACATCAAGGAACGCAGGTGGACGGCCTCACTTTCAAAGCCACAAGCTCAAGTAAGGTGGAGGAGGTGGCCATTGCACTGGCAGTATCCCATCCAAACTCAAAACAAATAGTTACAGACTCTCGAAGAGCCTGCGAGAACTATCTTGCAGGAGAAATCTCTCCATTGGCTAATAGACTTTTAAAATTCAGCATCAGGAACCACGATCCTACCCCAAAACGTCTTATATGGACTCCGGGACATCAGGGTCTACAGGGTAACGAGGCTGCACATGCAGCGGCCCGCGTGCTTACTTCCCGGGAAACTCCCCGTTCCCCTGATAGACCTGAACGTCCCACACCTTTAACACGCTTTCGAGAAATCAAAGAATACTACATTGAGCAACGCCGCTTGTATCCCGCACCAGCGAAGGGACTCTCGAAAACGGAGGAGCGCATCCTGCGGCGCCTACAGACAAACACGCTGCTCTGTCCAGCCATACTCAAATATTACGACCCAAAAATAAGTGGGCAGTGCCAGTAGTGTGGGGAAGTGGCCAACACTTACCATATGGTCTGGGCCTGCCAAATGAACCCAAAATTAACCCCCTTTCCCAACCCCACCAAAGAGGACTGGGAGACGACCCTACTCAATAGCTCCACACTAGAGGAACAGCGAACTCTAGTTCAGTGGGTTCGGGTGGCGGCCTCGACTAATGACGTCCCGGACTAGGGATGTCAACCAGCCCGGTGGGGATAAGGGCTATCTGGCACAGCCAGCTTCAATAAAGGTTTTTTCCTCCTCCCTCTGTTCTATGCCTGGGCCTTCGCACTCTTATTCACAACGAGTAGAGCTGTTGCAAAAGAAAAAAGAAGCAGGGCAGTGAAGTTGCCACAAGTAACGATACAATATACGGGGTATTGTATTTTTAAGAAGTACCAATTTTTTCTTCGAAAAATCGGCAGATCCCACGTACAGTGGGAATCAATGATATGCGAAGCACAAATAAGAAAGGTTGATATGTCACTTGGAAATCAGCACAACGTTACGAGGTGAAGGTAAATGACGCCGTACATGACTTCCATGTCATGATTTTCATGTTTGGATGTGTGGTTTACTTTCGTCATATATTTACGTCAGCCCCGCCGCGGTGGTCTAGTGGCTAAGGTACTCGGCTGATGACCCGCAAGTCGCGGGTTCAAATCCCGGCTGCGGCGGCTGCATTTCCGATGGAGGCGGAAATGTTGTAGTCCCGTGTACTCAGATTTGGGTGCACGTTAAAAAACCCCAGGTGGTCAAAATTTCCGGAGCCCTCCACTACGGCGTCTCTCATAATCATATGGTGGTTTTGGGACGTTAAACCCCACAAATCAATGATATATTTACGTCACGTGATGCCAAATTTGGTGTATGTCGAGCTAGCGAAACGACCGCGAGCACGCTATGAGCGTAGTCTGTTGTCATGTTCTTACATGACACGCGTGTCAGGATTATCATGTTTGCACCAGTCTTATACTTTCGTCATCCGTTGAAGTCACGTAATGCCAAGTTTCGTATATGTCGAACTAGCAAAACGGCCGCGAGTGCATCATGAAGGGCCCAATATGCTCCACTGTAGCGTTGAAGCGCGTGCCCGCTGGGCCCAGCGACGCTACGTTAG
Organism: Rhipicephalus microplus; assembly: GCF_013339725.1. Taxonomy (NCBI): domain Eukaryota; kingdom Metazoa; phylum Arthropoda; class Arachnida; order Ixodida; family Ixodidae; genus Rhipicephalus; species Rhipicephalus microplus. The sequence continues at coordinate 321,752,570 of NC_051165.1, forward strand.
CAAAACGTGAGCACTCTATAGTCTCACACCAGGCGCGACCAGCGTCCGTCAGCACGGCCCAAAGGCAATTGACGCGCCCCGCCGCGGTGGTGTAGTGGCTAAGGTACTCGGCTGCTGACCCGCAGGTCGCGGGATCGATTCCCGGCTGCGGCGGCTGCATTTCCGATGGAGGCGGAAATGTTGTAGGCCCGTGTACTCAGATTTGGGTGCACATTAAAGAACCCCAGGTGGTCAAGATTTCCGGAGCCCTCCCCTACGGCGTCTCTCATAATCAAATGGTGGTTTTGGGACGTTAAACCCCACAAATCAATCAATCAAAGGCAATTGACGCGAAATGTGGCATGCTGCATTTCGCGCCGATGCGCTCCCTCCTTTCGGATGCCGGACACGCTGAAACGCGCATGCGTCAAAACCACGCAGCGAGGCACGCGTCTGCTAGTATATAGCAGGACCGGTGCCTGGCGTGGCAACGCCGGCGTGACCCGACGAAATGAACGCCGGTGAGCACGCGCGCCGCGTCACGTCGAAATGTATTGGCGCCTTTGCTGTGGCTTGTAGTCATGTTCTCACATGACATGCATCTTATGATTATCATGCTTGCACCAGTTACATACCTCTGTCATCCATTGACGTCATGTAATAGTTAATTTGGCTATGTAAAGCTAGCGAAACGGCCACAAACGCATCATGAGTGTGGCATGTAGTCATGCTGTTACATGAGACGCATGTCGTGATTATCATGTTTTAGTGTGTCATTTACCTATGCCGTCTATTCGCGTCGCGTAATACTGAGATTGGTACATGTGAAGCTATCGAAACGGCCGTGAGCGCGTCATGAGCGTAGCATGTAGTCATGTTGTTACGTGACACGCATCTCATGCTTATCATTTTCGCACCAGTATCATACCTTCGCCATTCATTCACATCTCGTAATACCAAATTTGGTTTAAGTGAAGCTAGCGAAACAGCCGCCAGCGCATCATGAGCGTGGCATGTAGTCATCTTGTTACATGACATGCATGTCATGATTTTCATGTTAGGGTCTGTATCTTGTGTTCGCCATGCAATCATGTCATACCATACCAGTTTAGCAGCATGCCATTTGAACGAAACCACCGCAAGAGCTTCAGAATCATGAAATGTAAATTATGACATTCATGACATCCATGTCATGATTTTCGTGGTATGACTAGTCAAATATGTTCTCAATACAGTCATGTTATGCCATACTAAGTTTGGTATCGATCCCATTATCGAAACGGCCAGGACAGATAAAAGTCGTAGGTGGCAAGATAGATAGATAGATAGATAGATAGATAGATAGATAGATAGATAGATAGATAGATAGATAGATAGATAGATAGATAGATAGATAGATAGATAGATAGATAGATAGATAGATAGATAGATAGATAGATAGATAGATAGATAGATAGATAGATAGATAGATAGATAGATAGATAGATAGATAGATAGATAGATAGATAGATAGATAGATAGATAGATAGATAGATAGATAGATAGATAGATAGATAGACGCAAAGTCGCCGAAGTTCGCTAAAAAATGCTTCGCATTTAAAACTACAATAAATAGGCACTTGTCACTTTCGCAGTCAATTTCTAGGCTAAAGCGGAAAAATGTCATTAACTATATCTTTCCGAAATTGTTGATAACAACAATATTTCAATTAGCTTACAATTACTGCTTCTAAACGTCTTGTTTCAATTGGTAGAGGAGCTGGGTAATTCCATAATCCTGCAACTCCGCAACCGCCTCCCCTTACTACAATGTCCACGGACCAGCAGGCTGCCGCCTCGTTTCTGACTACTCGGTCTCCTTCCCGGCCCCATTCCGCCTACCTTCAATGGGACTGACGACAAGGACGCAGAAGACTGGCTTGGCGAATACGACCGGGTGAGCAAGCAAAACAAATGGGATGATGCGTACAAGCTCACCGTCGTCCAGTTTTATTTAACTGATGTCGCCAGTCAGCGGTATCGCAACCACGAGAGGGACCTTCCAACCTGGTCAGCCTTCAGAACGGCATTCGCAGATTTATTCGGCCGCCCAGCGCTTCGGAAGCTACGTGCTGAACAACGCTTGCCAGCTCGAGCCCAGAAAAGTGGTGAAAACTACACTAGCTGCATCGAAGATGTGATTGACCTTTGCCGGCATGTCAACCCGGCTATGACGGATGTCGAGAAGATCAAGCACATCTTGAAAGGTGTGACTGACGACGCCTTTCAGATGCTCGTCGCCAAGAATCCCCAAACGGTAGCGGACGTAATTCAACTTTGTCAAAGCTACGACAAGCTCTGGAAACAGCATGAGTCTACTCGTCGCTCTAGTGTGTCATGTGCTACGGTTTCCGCTTTAACGACGGCTGGAACTTCGAACGACCAGACTTCCTTGCTCCTTGAGATCAAGCAGTTCGTACGGGAAGAGATCACGCGCCAGCTTGTGTATACATTGGAAGGTGTACCGTCTAGTTTGCCGACACCGATACAGCGAGTCATTCGGGAGCAAATATCAGAGGGTCTACCCGCAGCCAATGTACCAGCCTTGACTGCTCCGCTGACGTATGCCGAAGCATTGACAGCAGCACGACATTTGCCTGTCGCGAACAACTACATCCCCGCACGCCCCTATGCCACACAAGCTGAGTCTGTGCACCTAGCTGCCCGTCAGTTCTCCCGACCAACACCACAATTTCAGAGCCCATGGCGCGCTCCGGACAACCGCCCCATTAGTATTGCCTATGGTTTTGCTGGTCACGGGGCATGGTTTTGCCGACGGCGTGAGTTTCTCATGCGTGACGACGTGCGATCTAACACTTATGACTTTTCACCGAGACCTCAGGCTACCTTTGGCTTGACTGCCACCACGGACAATTTTCCAGCTTGCCACAACTCCAACAAACACCGGTAAGCTTCCCCTTAGCGCCGTTTTCCTTCCCCTATGAGTCGACGCTCTCCCCCCAACCCTGAGGAAAACTAGACACCGTAGTTCCAGTGGCAAGAACTGCGCAGCTTTCGAACTCTATAATATCTCGTTTTTCGCAGTCTAATATTGTCGCTGTCTCTGTCGAAGGTGTACCTGCTTTAGCCCTGGTCGACACTGCTGCCGCAGTGTCGGTTCTCAATAAGCAACTTTGCCGTAGACTGAGAAAAGTAACGACGACTCTTCACGACATTGTTTTAAGCACTGCGAATCGCCAACAACTTCGCGCTTCTGTTGCTTGCACGGCACGCGTTGTTATTAAATGTGAAGCATTTCTTAGCAAACTTCGGTGACTTTGCGCGTATCTATCTATCTATCCATCTATCTATCTATCTATCTATCTATCTATCTATCTCGCCACCTACGACTTTTAGCTCTCCTGGCCATTTTGATGACGCTATTGATACCAAATTTGGTACAGCATAACATGACTGTATGAAGAACATATTTGAGTTGTCATAACATGAAACTCATGACATGGATGTCATTAATGTAATGATTTATATTTCATGGTCCCGCAGCTCTTCCGGTGGTTTCGTTCAAATGGCATGTTGCAAAACTGGTATGGTATAATATGATTGCATGGCGAACACAAGCGATAGACCCTGTTGTGACTCCGGGTCCTGCCGGTCTCGTTTTCGGTAGCTGGGCCCGTCGCAGGATCCATCGTCCAACAATTCAGTGAGAAAGAAGCGCCCGAACGAACAACAGAGATTTATTTACATGTGGAGAAGTGGTCAACTGACCCAAAGAGAGAAGAGTGCGTGTGATACAAAACGTCTTCGGCATTTTATAGCGCCGCGCCGTTGACACTGGGCGCCCCGTCCGCATCGTCAGCCAATACGGTGTCTCCGGCCCCTCGGCCACGAGAGAGGGGGAAACACACCTCACAACACATGGAGTGGCACATCCCAACACGAGGTCCATATATGGCCACGGCGCCCTAAAATGTTACCAAACATGGTCACGAACGCACAGCAGACCCCGGAGCTCTCCCGGCGAGGAGGAACCCGAATGGGGAGGTGGGGGTGGACGACACCGTCAGGTCAAGAACCGGTTCTCCCCCAAACTCCTCCTGCTTGGCTCCCCAGGGCCGGTCGTAACAGTCTCTCGCGCGGGGGGGTGAAGATCTCGATGGGCTGAGGTTTTCAGCCACTGTCCGGAGAGATCAGCGCCGGTAGTCGGTTTGGTGACGACCGTCTTTGAGGAAGTAGAGGGCAACACCTGCTTCATTGAGGGCTCAACATACATCACATACGCACATGAAAACACGACTACTCAGCCGGTGAGCGCCGGACAATTCCGCCAAACTCCACCAGGCAATTTTCCCCTTTAACTGATATTAAAGGAAATACACAATTTATTCAAAATGTTACTCACACTTTAAGGTGACACAAAACAACAACACTGGAAGCACACCGAACCCGAAACCCTGGATAGCCGTGTCTTCAACGTTTTCAAACAAGTACACCTAAAAGAGTAAAAAAACAATCACTAGCTCTTGTCTAGGTCAGGAAAAAAAATGCCAGAGTTCTCGAGACATCCTCTCGCGTCAGGGGCATCGACTTAAGCCATCAGCGTTGCCATGGAGTACACCCTTTTTGTAGCGTATTTCAAACGTATATTGTTGCAAAACGAGGCTCCAACGCAGCAGGCGGCCGTTCTTAGAGGACATGGTCTGTAGCCAGGTGAGAGGACAGTGGTCCACTTCCACAATGAACTTGCTTCCGGCAATATAACAAGCCAGTTTCTGGACTGCCCAAACCAAGCACGCACATTCCTTTTCGCTAGCGCTGTAAACCTGCTCGCGAAGGGTGAGTTTCCGGCTAACATATAGGACGGGATGCTCTTGATCCCCCACATCCCTTTGACTAAGAACTGCCCCCATGCCTCTATCACTAGCGTCGCATTGGACTATGAAAGGCCTCGAGTAGTCCGGTGAACTAAGCAAAGGTTGGCTCGACAATGCCGCTTTCAAAACGCGGAAAGCCTTTTCTTTCTCCTCATCCCAGTCGACCATTTGGGGCTCGGTCTTGCGCAACGCGTCAGTAAGAGTGCTGGCAATGTCGGAATATCTAGGGATGTACTTACGATAGTAACCAGCTATTCCAAGAAAAGCGCGAATATCGGTTTTCGTTCGGGGCTGGGGAAGTCTCGGATAGCTGCCACTTTCATTTCAGAGGGACGGCGATGCCCTCGACCGATAACATGCCCGAGATAGAGTACCTCTGCTTGTGCTAGCAACACTTGGGCGCCTTTACCGTTAAACCTGCTTCGCGTAGGCGTGTCAGTACTGCTCTCAAATGCGTCAAGTGTTCTGGCCAGGACGAGGAAAACACGGCGACGTCGTCCAAGTAAGGCAATGCGAAGTCCTCTTGACCACGCAAAACCTTATCCATTAAGTTGGAAAAACAGTAAGGCGCGTTCTTTAGGCCGAAACTCAACACTTTAGGGCGGAATGTCCCCAATGGTGAAATAAATGCAGCACACCGGCTCGCCCTCTCGGTAAGCGGCACCTGCCAGTAACCTCTCACTAGGTCTAGCGTTGAGATAAATTGCGCGCTGCTTACCCTCTCGACGCGTTCCTCAATGTGGGGAATTGGGTATGTCTGATCCTTGGTGATGAGGTTTAACTTACGATAGTCTACGCAAGGACGCGGATCTTTGCCGGGTACCTCCACGAGAATTAACGGGGAAGTGTAATCACTTTCACACGGCTCAATCACACCCAATTCCAGCATCCTGTTAACCTCTGCTTTTATTAGCTCAAGCCGGCGAGGTGACACCCGATACGTCTTAGATCTTACCGGTTCCGACGAGGTAAGCTCTATGTCATGAGTGAGGACGAATGTCCGGCCTGGCTCGCTTACAAATCTGTCCTGAAACTCGGTCAAAAGGCTACGCAATTCCTGCTTCTGCTTCATTGTCAGCTGTGCCTTTGATACTAAATCCTCAACTCTTTTCTCGATCGGGACTTTGTCCGATTCTGGAGCTAATTCAGGATTTTCTGCTGGAACCTCTTCCGGAATATTTAAAGTCATGTTCACGATGGCTTCCCTCTCTTTATAGGGTTTGAGTAAGTTGCTATGATACACCTGGTGTACCTTACGACTTCCTGGTAATTTTACCACATAGTTGGTGTCAGACAATTTTCGAGTAATCTCGGCCGGGCCGACCCATTGCACTTCAAGCTTATTCTTTTGGGAGGGCCTCAACAACATGACCCTGTCTCCTACAGCAAAGTGTCGTGCTTTAGCGGTCAGATCGTAGTAAAGCTTAGCCTTCTGCTGTGCTTTGGTCATCGCACTCTCGGTCAGCTCTTGGGCTGTTGTTAGACGATCCAATAAGGTGAGGACATATTCCACTACTACAGGATCATCACCCTGACCTTCCCACGACTCTCTCAGCATACGAAGAGGAGACCGCAGTCTGCGGCCGTAAACAAGTTCCGCTGGCGTAAACCCTGTTGTCTCATGTGGTGCAGTTCTTAGTGCAAACATCGTTGCAGGTAAGCACATTTCCCAGTCAGTTTTTCGTTCAAAACATAAGGCTCTTAACACTCGCTTCATGACGGAGTGAAGCTTTTCTATCGAGTTCGACTGCGGATGGTACACTGAACTATGCAATAATTTCACGCCACACCGCTCTAGAAAGGTTGTCGTTAAGGCACTCGTGAAAATGGTGCCCTGGTCTGATTGTATCTCGGCAGGAAAGCCTACCCGGGCAAACACGGACAGAAGTGCGTTCACTACTTCGACGGAACTTAGCTCTTTTAGTGGGACCGCCTCTGGAAATTTAGTAGCTGGGCAGATTAAGGTCAGGATGTGACGGTAGCCTGAAGTTGTCTTGGGCAAAGGACCTACTGTGTCAATTACCAACCGACGAAAGGGTTCCGTGATTACGGGTACCAGCTTCATTGGAAATTTCGCCTTATCTCCCGGCTTACCCACTCGCTGACACACATCGCAAGATTTTACAAACCTCTCTACATCTTTAAAGCATCCAGGCCAGTAGTATTCCTGTAAGAGACGATTTTTCGTCTTCTTTACGCCTAAGTGGCCTGACCATGATTCTCCATGCACCAAACTAAGCAAATCCTGACGATACGCCTGAGGTACGACTACCTGGTCAAATTCTACTCCTCGCCTATCTAGATATTTTCGATAGAGTATGCCGCTCCTCTCTTGGAATCTCACATTTCGTTTGGCGATTCCCTCTTTCGAACTGTCCTGGAATTGCTTAAGCGTTGGGTCACCCTTTTGTTCGGTTATTAATGAAGCGGGGCTCACCTGCAGCAGCCGACTGAAATTATCCGAAGTTGGCATGACACACAACTCTTTTGTAGTTCCTAGTACCTGGAATGTGTCACCCTCTGTGCTATCCTCTGTACTACCAGGAATCGGCTTGGGAGCAATGGCATTCTCTATTTGCTCGGTCAACGAGGCGTAATTGACCCCTTCCAATTCGGGAGGAGGTTCAACGTCGCCTTTAGGAATGGTTGCCTCCGCGACTACGGCTTCTGCAGCCTGTTCTCGCACAAGTCGATTTGTTTCCGTGGTGTTTAACTCGCAACCAGGCCCGTTGTCGATTTGAGGCTTGTTTGCCTCAGTGAATGTTGCTGTCGCAGCCAGCGCACGTGCCTTTGATCTAGTCAGTGCCTGCACTATGCCTTCTCCCAACGTTAGACCTTTCTCCTTCAGCATTTGATCTGACTTATTTGAAAATAAGTAAAGATACCGAGGGGGTAGATATGGCGATACCGCGGCTTCCGTTTTCAACGTACCAAATGCGCCTTTAAGGACAACTTTAGCTACGGGAAGGCACTGACTGTTTGCTTCTACGGCTTGTCTAATCCAGGCACAGTCTCCTGAATACTGTCCGGACTGAACAAAAGACGGATGAACTACGTCCATAGTGGCTGCGGAGTCTCTAAGAACCCGACACTGCTTGCCGTCCACGGTAAGGTCGTACATATAGGGCTCTAACAACTTCATGTTCTCGTCGGCTTCATTTATAGATAAAAAGGCCACCTTTTCTTTCGGGCAGTCTTTCGCGAAGTGCCCTGTTTCGTGGCAATTGAAACAAGCAGCCGGTTTCCTCGCCTCAAATTTCCTTTTGCTTGCCTCTGCCGACGCCCCATGGTTAGATGAATTGTTTTCCTCACCCTTTTGTGCGAGACTTGTCGGTTGTTTTCTAAACGGCGCCTTATTCGGCCGTAGGAATTTTGCCCTTTTTGGCTCGCTGTTTGCCCCGAGGGCGCGGCGCGTAACGAATTCTTCAGCGAGCTCTGCGGCTTTTGTTACGGTGTTCACGTCTGGTCTATCCTGAACCCAGAACCTCACCTTTTCTGGTAACCTTTGATAGAATTGTTCCAGACCGATACACTCGAGCACCTTGTCATGATTCCCATACGCCTTTGCCTCTTTCAGCCACTCCCCCATGTTGGCCATTAACTTGTAAGCAAACTCCGGGTATGAATCATTGCTCTCTTTTACGGCGTTGCGAAATTTTTGTCTGAAACCTTCCGCTGACAACCTGTATTTCTTGAGAAGGCTCGACTTTACCTCACTGTACTCGTCAGCCTCCTCTTTCGTGAGGCGCGCGATTACTTCTGAGGCCTCCCCCGGAAGTAGGGACAACAAGCGTTGAGACCATGTATCCTGGCTGAAACCTTGCCTTTCACAAGTTCTCTCAAAGTTGACGAGGAACAGCCCAATGTCCTCCCCTAGCTTGTACGATCTCATTAGGTCCGTCATTTTGAACCTGACCCGCTCTGCTGTACCGGATGCCTCGCTGCCTCCTGCTCTACTATTATGGCTAATCTCTAAATCGAGGCGCTTCATTTCAAGCTCGTGCTTTCGCATCTTATCTGCTTCGGCTTCTGCCGCTTTCCTTTCGGCCTCCGCCACCTTTTCTTCGGCCTCGGCCGCCTTTCTTTCGGCCTCTGCCGCTTGCCTCTCCTGAATCTCCTCGACACATTCTGACAGCTCGTCATCCTCCGCCCCCAATGCGAGAATCGCCTCTATCAGCTCTGGCTTTCTTTGAGAGTCCGACACCTCCAGATTCAACTCCCTTGCAAGTAGCAACAACATGGACTTTCGCAGGGATTTCAGATTCATGGCTGCCTCCAGTACCGCTGTCTCTGTTCCACAAAGATTCCTGTCCTGCAACTAATTAACCTTGACGGCAACGACAGCTCTAGGTTCCTGCCTTGCTTCAAGTTTTCCGTTAACTTAGTCTACAAATAAAGCTTCAAAAAGCTCTTATACGGAATCCTGCCCTGCCACTGTTAACCTTGACGCCACTGACAGAAAGAGCTTAACCAAGCTATCACACAATTTCCGCTTGACGCAAGTTACCTGTTAACACAATGACCAAGACAGCCCCTCTCTACCAGCTTTTACTTAACACATAGAGTAAATGCCTGGTAAAATTTAACAGAGAAAGCCGGCACTCACCCAGTTCGCAGTCATGTCTCCGGCGTCGTGCCTCTCAGAAGTGCCGTTCGATTCCCTTTGGAAGTCGATGAGCTCGTGTAATCCTTCTCCTGTCGTCCCGTTGTTGAACTTCGGGCTCACTCCGTCCAGTGGCCGCTTTCGGGGTTATCAGCATCCCGCCACTGCCATCCAGTTGTTGTGACTCCGGGTCCTGCCGGTCTCGTTTTCGGTAGCTGGCCCCGTCGCAGGATCCATCGTCCAACAATTCAGCGAGAAAGAAGCGCCCGAACGAACAACAGAGATTTATTTACATGTGGAGAAGTGGTCAACTGACCCAAAGAGAGAAGAGTGCGTGTGATACAAAACGTCTTCGGCATTTTATAGCGCCGCGCCGTTGACACTGGGCGCCCCGTCCGCATCGTCAGCCAATACGGTGTCTCCGGCCCCTCGGCCACGAGAGAGGGGGAAACACACCTCACAACACATGGAGTGGCACATCCCAACACGAGGTCCATATATGGTCACGGCGCCCTAAAATGTTACCAAACATGGTCACGAACGCACAGCAGACCCCGGAGCTCTCCCGGCGAGGAGAACCCGAATGGGGAGGTGGGGGTGGACGACACCGTCAGGTCAAGAACCGGTTCTCCCCCAAACTCCTCCTGCTTGGCTCCCCAGGGCCGGTCGTAACAACCCTAATATGAAAATCATGAAATGCGTGTCATATAACAACATGATTGTATGCCAAGATCATGTGCGCTCGCGGGCGTTTCGCTAGCGTCACATACACCAAATTTGGTATTACGGTACGTGAATGAATGACGAAGGTAGGTGACTTCTGCAAACAGCAAACATGATAATCATGAGACTCGTGTCATGCAACAACATGTCTACATGCCACGTTCATGATGCGCTTGCGGCCGTTTTGCCATCTTCACTTATACCAAATTCGGTATTACGAGACGTGAATAGATAACGGAGGTTTGAAACTGGTGCAAACATGATAAACATTAGATGCGTGTCATGTTAAACACGACTACATGCGACGCTCATGATGCGCTCGGGGCCGTTTCTATAGCTTCACATGTACCAAAGTCCGTATTACGCTATGCCAACGGACGACATCGGTAAATGACACATACAAACATGATAATCACGACATGCCTATCATGTAACAACATGACTACATGCCACACTCATGATGCGCTCGCGGCCGTTTCGTTAGCTTTACATATGCCAAATCTGGTATTACGCGGCCTCAATGGAGGACGTAGGTATGTGACTGGTGCAAGCATGATAATTATGAGATGCGTGTCATGTGAGAACATTACTACATTCCACAGTCAAGACGCTCATACATATCGGCGTGACGTTGTGCGTGTGCTTGTTGGCGTTCATTTCGCCACGTGACGCCAGCGTTGCCATGCCATGCGCCGGCCCTGCTATATATACTTGCAGGCACGCGCCGCGCTAAGTTGCTTTGACGCATGCTCGTTTCAGCGCGTCCGGCGTCACTCCGTCACCAAAAAGGGAAACTCAGTGCTGTCTGGGTAACACATGGGCGCGAAATGCAACATGTCGCAATTCGCGCCGGTTGCCGTCAGGCTGCGCCAATGGACGCTGGTCGCGCCGGTCACGCCTGTCGCGCATTGCGTCAGACTAGAGTGCTCGCATTTTTCTAACGTAGCATCGCTGTGTCCAGCATGCGCGCGTGCCAACGCTACATTAGAGTATATTGGGCCCTTCGTGATGCGCTCGCGGCCGTTTTGCTAGCTCCCCATAAAACAAATTTGCTATTACGTGACGTCAATGGATGACGAAAGTATATGACTGGTGCAAACATGATAGTACTGACACGCGTGTCATGTAAGAAGATGACAACATACCACGCTCATAGTATGCTCACGGTCGTTTAGCTATCTCTACATATACTAAATTTGGTATCACTAGACGTGAATAGATGACGAAGCTAAACGACACATCCAAAGATGATAATCAGCGCACAGAAGTCATGTACGGTATCATTTACCTCCACCTTATAACATTATGCTGATTTTAAAGTGACATATCAACGTTTCTCATTCGTGCTTCGCATATGATTGATTCCTACTGTCATTGGTATCTGCCAATTTTTCGCTGATGTAATTTATGCCGTAGAGTTTGTGGTGCTGCCGAAGGTTTCCCACGAGATAATACTTGGTTAGGACTTCCTCTCAACTAATCACGCTGTTAATAATAGTGCCCGTGCCAAAGTCGAGTTCTCGCTGTTATGTGATTCTGCTGCCGTCGACTCGCCACCTTCACCTGCTAAAGTTTTTGTTGCCGCCGACACATTGATACCTTCTTTCTCATCTTCCCTAGTACCACTTTCCTGTGACGACTCCTCTGGCTCGAGTTTTATTTACGCTGTCTGAAACTGCTGCCTACCGCAAGTGCTCACTTATTCCTTTTGGCGTTCTTACCATTTAGGAAGGATCAAGTGCCATTTATGTTTCTAATCCATTTCCATCGCCTTCCGTTTTAGTGCGCGCAGAGTGCCAAGGCCTTGCCCATGACATTGATCGCTTGTGTTCAGTTCGATTCGCATCAATGCCGTTGATTGCCCCGCATTACAGTCTAAGCTATCATTCTCAGGTGTGATCGACAAATAGGTGCTGAAAACGCCAATGTAACACAAACGGAAAACAATAAGCACGATGGTTATCCGCACAAAGGTTGCTATGATGATTGAAAAAATAGGCAACACGTTCCAACAGGCTCAGGATTTTTCATGTAGTGTTAGTCACACCATGTGCGGCCTTGGCATTCTCTCTTACAGTGACTTAACGACATATATGTGTTTCAGTTTGCTGACATAAAATTCGTATATTTGGAAATTTTCATTTAATGACTACGCTTACTTCTGCGACCAAATGCTGAGTGATTTGTTTTGTCCCTAGCAGATTCAAACTTATTGCACATAATTTATTAACAGCTGTTTTTTTCATATACTTTAATTTTGATGTTATGACTCTTTGCCAGTGCTCTGCCACGATGTTGTCATGATCCTGTCAACTGATCATCTTGCATAGGTCGACTGCTGCCTTTGTCTGCGTCACGGGGTCGTGACATGGTACACGTCACAATCCCGTCACGTACGAAGGCAACCGTCGACGTATTTATATGTGGGGCTTAACGTCTAAACAGCACCATATGATTATGACAGACGCCGTATTGAAGAGCTCTGAGAATTTCGACCACCTGGATTCTTTAACGTGCACCCAAATCCGAGCACGCGGGCCTACAGCACTTTCGCCTCCATCGAAAATGCAGCCGCCGCAGCTGGGGTTTGATCCCACGACCTGCGGGCCAGCAGCCGAGTACCTTAGCCACTAGACCGGCGGGGCAACAGTCGACGTATGCAAGAGCCAACTTCATTTGGTTGAACTTGTGGCCATAAAATGGAAACTCAGATTACACCTAGCAATGTACGTTGTATGCTGATATCGGCGCACAGGGTATCGGCCGTCGATAAACTGGCCTGTCGAATAATGGCCCTAATTCAAGTTGTGTCTTTGTTCTCTGATGATGTTGCTTTATTTTTAAAAGCGTGGTGTTCGGCTGCTGAGTAATTGTGCTAAGAAGGATGATAAAAATTCACTTCCATTGAGGCCCACTCAGCCTTTAGGCATGACGCCGAATTTCGAAACATGCTTTTGGATGATCTAGGTAAACACCAAGAACTCGTGTACTCTGATACTTCCTCTATAAAATATGTGTGTCTTGTAGGAGTGCTACATCAGCATTATGTTGAGAAGAATAGATATGTGGGCGCACTTATGGGTGTTCAAGATGGCACTTAGACGCGCAAAACACACAAGACATGTCATCCTTTTTGTGTTTAGCGCTTCCAAGTACCGCTATGGATCTGCATGCAGAGGTGTCGCAGTTTTCCGTGAAATTTCTCACACAAAGGACTTTCAACTAGGTTTTTAACTTTTAAACCAGGATGTGAATGTCTCTAGTTGACTGCATTATGTATGCCCACTCATGATCAGGTGATGACTGTCAGCAGCTTCAGAGAAATACTGAAGCGAAGATTTTTTGTTTGTTCATTTGGCATACAGGAATCGCCTATTACTACTCGCGTCAGCGAACAACTAAAGTCCGTGTAAGAGGCTGACGACTTCGGCGCAGTTGTGTTTCCAAGATCAGCCTAGTTATCACTCGACGGCTTTATGACATTATGGTTTTTCATCTTAGTTACACATGTTCGCTAGATAAAATGACTAAGCCCGCATTTGAAAGCACCCAAGTCTATAGATTGGTTCGTGATCAGCGTTTATGTGTAGCACATTTCGAGCCCTACTAGAAGAAGCGTTTTGGATGCTTTATCTAAGAATGGTGCGGTTAAAGAGACCAGATAGACCGATCATACACTCTAAAAAGTAAAGGAGGAAAAGGGGTATCGAGGTTGCTTTTTTAGAGGAGTAACTAACTTGCCCCCACTTAATTGCACCATTTCGGGAGTAACTGCGAAGGAGCAACCACGCTCTCGCGGTTTTTCTTCAAAGAAGCAACAGGTAGCAAAGAAAAAAACAAGATTCGGTTGACTTAAAAGGCCAACTCCGGCGATTTTTCGACCACGTCAAGGTTATGGTGTTTTCTATGTTCCTGAGACACTCTTGTCACAAGCCCAATAGCTGAAATGCTCAGGAAATGTGAAAATAATTTTTAACAAGCAAAAACGTACAATACCGAAACCGAAACCCAACCGAGCGCCCTGTCTGCGTATGACGTACTATTTGGTAGAGCCGGAGGCCGTATACTGGTTCCGCCGTCGCGTAGTATGAAAACTGTGAAAGCCAGTCCAGCGAAGCCCCGGCCGAACATCACAGAGGAAGGAACAAAGCATTCCCGTGCTATACCCGTGCCAAAAACCACCGCCCATCGCCTTGTGGAAAGCACAATAAACGCTGTAGCGGCCAAGTAGCGATGCCATCGGCTGCGTCACTTCTGTTGACATGCCAAACATGACGTCACACAGAAGGTGTTCCCAATTATTCTGGCAAGGGAGGTGAGCTTTTCGAGGCAATCTTTAAAATTCATTTGCAAACGATCAGTGCTTCACTCAATCCTGTGATTTGGCATAAAGGGCAAAATGGTACAAAGGAACATACCCAGCGAATTTCATTGAGATTCATTGACCTCGAAAAATCGCCAGAGTTGGCCTTTAACCACCCTTTCGAAGTGCATGCTGGCATTTTATTAGACGTACAATGCATGTGCAAGCATCCCATGCAGAACTAAATTTCGGAAATTCGCAGCAAACACGCGGGATTCGAACTCACGACCACTCAGGCAATATGCGCGAACACTAACCACTATGCCACACCCCGCATCGGCACCGACTGAAAAGAAACGGGCTTGTGTAGGTACAGATGGGTCGTTTGCACACGGTGCGAACATTCCTGCAGTTCGAAAAACAGTGCTTTATCCCGCGAGGAATTAAAGTACCCCTCCTTTCCGTGCCGTGTGCAATCTTTTGCGCGCATTCCGTCTTTAGGAGGAGCAAAGAGCCGTTTTCAGGAGCAACTGAGCAGTTCCTCCACAAAGTGTAACTTTCTTTTACAAGTCCCGCATGTTGTAGCGGAAGTAGCAGGGAGGCGCGACACTTGTTTTAAAGGACGACGACAAAGAGTCAAGACGTCTTTTGTGTACGAACGCATCACGAAGACTCCTATACTTTACAGTATGTACACCACTCTCGTCGAAAGCAAATGGGAAAGCAAAAACGATGCAGGAAAACACAAGTGTACATCACAGTTAAAAATAGTTTCATCTGCACCCCGCACGTGCAACGTTTTCCAGCAACTCGGGTAACTAACACAGTCGGTCACTATGGCCTTGAGATCCCTCCGGCCGGCTCGCCCGTTGGGCACTTCGCCTCCAAGAGTATGACATCCACGTTATTTATCGATCTATAGACACACCGACGCCGATGCTCTGTCCCGATCACCCCTCCCATCCAGTGATGAATCGCCGTATTCACCTACCCACGACGTGTCTGCACTTTGTGTCAGTGACATGCGTCCCGAGCAACGGAAAGATCTCTGAGTTGCGTCGCTTCTCAACTTGTTGAGGCGCCCTACCTCGCAAACGCATTCCTATAGGCAAGCGCCGTCTAGTACAGCACTTAGTTGACCGAGATGGCTTATTATACCGACGACACTATATCTCCGAAGGACGCCGATGACTCCTCGTTATTCCCTAACATCTCCGCTCGGATATATGCGCCTCATTTCACGCCAACCCACATTGCGCGCATGCTGGAGTGTTGAAAACTTACACCCGCCTGGCGCACCGCTTCTACTGGCGGGGAATGTATCGCTTCGTTCGTCGCTACATGCGGTCCTGGATCGTTGTCCAGCGCCGGGAGAATTCGTTTCCCCGTTCTCCAGTTCCCCCGTAGCCCTTACTTTGCCCTGCCCGACCCTTTGACCTTGTTTGTATTGATCTCTACGGACCTCTTCCACTAACACCTTCTGGAAATTGTTGGATAATCGTCGCCATCGATCATCTTACACGCTATGCAGAACGTCATCATTACAATCCGCTTCGTCCAGTGACGTTGGATCGTATTACATATTACATCGCATCATTCTACGTCATGGTGCTCCGCGTGAGCTGCTCAGCTGCTCAGTGACCGAGGGTGCATGTTTTTCTCGGGCGCAGTTGAATTCCTTCTCAACGAATGCCACGTGATTCATCGAACCACCACCACGTACCATCCACAAACAAACGGCATTACTAAACGACTCAACAGGACATTAGGGGGTATGCTGTCAAAGCACGCAGCTTCCGACCACTCCAACTGGGACCGCATTCTCACTTTTGTGACGTATATGCACTGTTACGAAAGACGGCGACGCCAACACGGTCCCGAAGGCGCCACTGCTCAGATCTCCGCCGACATGGTCACCAGCCATTTGGTAGCGTAGGTTTCTCAGCTCGCGACTGCTTCCGCACAGAGCTGATAGACGAACGGACGAGATGACGGAGAGTTAAGGTTTATGTACAGCAAAGAAATAGGGGCGTTACAAATTCGGCACAGGGGCCGACAGCTTAGAGACTCAAAGAGCCGAGCTCTCTTCTTTGACACATACGTCTACTGCTCGCGACGCGCCGCAGGGTTTTTTTTTATGCGCACCGGGTGGATTCTTTGAGTAACCAAATGTCCAACCAGAAGCGCCGCTGGCCGTGAGGTCAGAATCCTCCAATGGGGTCGCCGCTGGGCCGCGTCATTCTCATCAAATGGGGGCGCTGGCGTCGATCGACGGGAGCGGACGCATACCACGTCGGCTCTGTGAAATATCGCAATTATTTGCGTCACATCAAGTCGTTCTCCTGCAAGCCTTCTACCACCGTCTCCAAGAACGTCAGCCGCAACCGAAGACATCACATCTTGTCAGGTGGGCCGTCTTCTAACCCTTTTTTGGTCACTTGAAGCTTTCGCCAAACCACCGCGGAGTTAAGCCTAACCGCAGTAAGGGCCGCGCTGGCCCTGCCCGGGGTTTCCCCGGTAATGGCGTCTCCAAATCAAGTCACCGGCTACGATCCGGAGTCCCTACAGATAATACAGAAGATACCGCTCAAACCGAGACACCTCTACCAACCGAGGAAGAGTACCTCAAGGATATGGTCCGCGTCTGGCGCGGAAGGAAGAACACAGCAGTGGCGTCGAGAGACGCCAGGGCTCCTGCAGCCAAACAACAAGCAGCGTCTCGCCCTCAGCAAGCACAGGGCAAGAACGCGCCGAGCGTCGCCTCGCAGCGCGCCAAGCAACTCCAGTGGCGGCCGAAGAACACGCCGCGCATCGAAGAAGACGACATAATAGTGGTGCTGAAACCGCGTGAGACGCTCGACCTCAAGGCCACGTTTGGTCCTGGACAAGCCGGCGCTGCAGTCCGCAGCATCCTCGGAGCCGACGCAAGTGTGGGACTTGTGGTGTGGCCCCTCTGGGATCAGAATGTACTTGTGTGCACGCTCAAATCAGTGGACGCCGCCGAGAGACTCCTCGGGGACATTAAGCTGCCAGTCGGGGGCCGCCAGCTAACATTCTGGGGACATCCCAAACTCTCCGGTGAGTTCTGTCGGGGCATCGTGCATGTCTCTCAAGACGAAACGTCCGAAACTGTGAAAAGCAAGCTCAGTGCTGAGCCAAATATAGTGTCTGTGCGAAAGCTTGGGGACACCCCGGTTGCGGTGATCACCTTCGCGGGGACCAAGGTGCCACGGACGGTGTTATACAACTGCGAGCGGCTCCTTGTTCGCTTGTATAAGAAGACAGTGCCTGCATGCCCACTTTGTGGCACAGTGGGCCATCGAGCAGATACTTGCCCGCGCCCGCAGCCCGGCCGCTGCACAAGCTGCGGCGTTCAGGTACCTGCTGCTACTCCTGACGGCCCTACGGAACACCAGTGCATTCCGAGCTGCCTCCTCTGCGGCGGTGGCCACAAGACTGGAGCTCCCGGTTGTGCTGGACGGTTCCCGCAGCCGGTCAAGTCGGGATCCCCACGCGGATCCAAGCCGAGGACAACGGGGGGGAACGGGGGGAACAAACAGGCTCCGACTCCCAAGACTGGCCCCAAGAAAGCACCAGCCGCCAAGTCGAATAAGCCAGAACTCAAGAAGACCGACACCGGGCACTCCACCAATGTAAAGCCTGGGACCCCATCGGGGCCTCCTGCCTTGGTCAAGGACTTCCCACCCTTGACACCCGTCCAAGCACAGGTGAGCTGTTGGGGTGGGGCAGTCTCTGGACCTTCCTCTTCTCCCTCCCCTAGCAAAACCGCCCTACAGCAGCAGATAGGGGAGCTCAGGCGCCAGAACCAAAATCTTGCGCTCAAAATTCAGGAATTAGAAGCGAAGCAGGTTGGGTCATCCGAGCCAGTGCAGGAAGCCGAGGCAGAGGACGGGGATGACGGCTCTTCCATCACATCCCGCCTCACTAGCGTCTCGCGGCAGGATGCGGACACGGTAGTTGGACCAGCTTCCATTACCGGATCCATCGGTCGCATCGAGTCCCTAGAGCATAAAAAATGCAATTAGAGGCGAGCGTGGCAGCCCTCCCCACTCAAATCATGTCGGCAGTCCGCGAGTCCTTTCAGGACATGTTCACGGCAGCCTTAACGCAAGCACTTCCCGAAATTGTGGCGCAGGTCTCTAACTCAGTCCTTAAAGCCATGCAGCCCTGGGTTATCGCCCAAATTAAAAACACCACTCAGGGCGACTCCCCGCAGGTTAAGCGCAAGCCGGCCTCCCGTCAGGCAGCAGAAGAAGGCTTTTCGGGGCCGGCTCCAGGTCCGGACCGGTCCTCTGCACCGTAAATAAATACTAAAAGATGGCTAGCCGATCTAATAAACAAGCTAAATATCTACAAAAATTTGAGATTATACAATGGAACTGCAGGGGTTTTAGAGCCTGGAAAAAACGGTCGCACCTTCAGCTCTACTTGCAGTCCCTCGGAAACATGCCTGCCTTGCTTGCTTTGCAGGAGCCCGGTTTGGACGTTAAATTCTCTGGCTATAGCACTTTCCAGGGGGGGCCCTCGTCATGCATCCTGGTGAACAAGGCATATACCGCGATTCAGGTCGATTTAAACTTAAGTACTGAACAAGAATACACAATGGTCAGAGTACTGCCTCTCAGACGTCGCGACCAGTCAATACACATCCTAAATATATACAGCCCCCCGCATAAGCCCCGCGTAACTTTTAGCGAAATCTTCCTCCGGGCGATCAAGTTGGCAGACAAGGACCCCTTAGTGATCGTGGGAGACTTCAATGCTCCCAGCCTTCACTGGGGCTATCACTACGAGAAGGCCAGAGGACGTAAGCTGGCGGAGCTTATCTCCACCCTTCGCCTCACGCTGCTCACGGATCCGGCGTACCCCACTCGAGTGGGGAATTCGGTAACCCGTGACACGTGTCCGGACCTCTCTCTCGTAAAAAACGCTAAGGATGCTACCTGGGAAAACTTGGGCGATTCTCTAGGCAGTGATCACTGCCTTCTCCGGGTCACACTCCTGGAAAAGTACAGCTCATAAAAATGCGGTCAAGCCAAGTTGACCGATTGGACCCAATTTCGCAATCAGACTATCCCTCCCGTACTATTTTCTGGAGGCTATGCAGAATGGGCTCAACACGTAAACAACATTCAGAAAAGACTTACTACTACCCTCCAAACCAACGAAGAAATCCCCGCAGTTGACACTCACCTCCTACACTTGTGGGAGGCGCGCCGAAGCTTAACAAAACGTTGGAAAAAGCAGAAGACTAATCGCAAATTACGTATCCGCATAGCCCAACTCACGGAACAAGCTGCAGCGTATGCTGCCCAACTCTCAGATTCAAATTGGATAGCCCGCTGCGACGCCGCAGCTCGTCAGATGAGCTCGAAGGGGACATGGCGTCTTTTCGCAGTCTCATAGACCCCTCTCAAACGAGAGGGAGGCGCAGAAGCAGCTCCGGCGAGCTCTGCAAGAGTACCAAGGCACTCCGGCACAGCTTGCGGATGCTCTGTGCGATAGGTATCTCTGTCGTACGGAGGACCCGCCTGGGCCGGCGTACACGTACTCTGGTAAGCCTAACCACCAACTCGATGCCCGTTTTGAGTTGCATGACCTTAAAGCGGCTTTAGCTAAAATGCGCAGGGGTACGGCTCCGGGGCTGGACCGCATAACAGTAAAGCTGTTGGCAAACCTCCCTGACACAGCCTACCTCCATTTATTGGAATACATGAACGAGATCTGGGACGGCCGTGCGCTCCCTTCCGAATGGAAAACGTCACTTGTGACTTTTATCCCCAAAGCAGGCAAGGCCGTGAATACGGAAAATCTGAGGCCCATATCACTGACTTCGTGTGCGGGCAAGCTTATGGAGACGATGGTACGGGATCGCCTCTCCCCATACCTTGAGGGCAAGGGCTTCTTTGCAGACACCATGTTTGGGTTTCGCCCACACATGTCTGCACAGGACGTCCTTCTCCAGCTCCATAGGGCCGTCATACAGCCCATAAGTATGCAACACAATGATAAAGCCATCCTCGCCCTTGATCTGAAGGGGGCTTTCGACAATGTTAAACACAGCAGCATCCTGGCTAACTTGAGCTCCACTGATTGCGGGGCTAAGGCCTTTGCATATGTCAGAGATTTTCTCTCTAAACGCCAGGCACTTCTTCGGATCGAGGACGAGGAATATGGCCCGTACATTATGGGAACACGGGGTACCCCACAGGGAGCAGTGTTATCACCACTCCTTTTCAACATTGCTATGATGCGCCTTCCAAGCGAATTGGCCAGGGTGGAAGGCACACAACACGCAGTATATGCCGACGATATTACAATCTGGACCACTGAAGGGAGCCTTGGTGAAATGCAGGAACGCCTTCAGCAGGCCGCATCCATAGTCGAGGCGTATGCCAACGATTGTGGACTCCAATGTGCTCCAAACAAATCAGAGCTTCTGCACGTTAGAGCGAAGCCAAGAGATAAGTCAGCCATACACATCTCCCTGTCTGGGGTTCCCATCAGAGAGGTGGAGGAGCTCCGGGTTCTGGGCCTGTTCATTCACCACAGACTTAGACCGGACTCCACTATAGCGAAACTTAAGAGAATAGGCGAACAGGTAGGGCGCATGATCCACCGCGTTTCCAACAAGCGGGGTGGTCTGCGGGGCAGGGACGCGCTTCGGCTCGCGCATGCCTTCGTGACTAGCCGGATCCTCTACGCCGTCCCATACCTTCGCACTAACAAGCAAGAAGACGAAAGAATAGATGCCATCATGCGTAAGGCTACTAAACGAGCTCTGGATCTCCCGGTGGCCACTTCCAACGCCAAACTGAGGGCGTTAGGTGTGCTCAACTCCTACCAGGAGTTGCGGGAGGCCCACCTTATGAATCAATATACGCGGTTCGTGCAGACGGCTCCCGGGCGCCGCCTGCTAAACCGCTTACATATACAGCACACTTGCACTGCAGAGGAGGCGGAGCGTATTCCGGAACTGTGGCGGCATATGCTCTCGGTCGCTCCACTCCCCAGTAACATGGATAAGCACACGCACGAAAGCAGAAGACAGGCACGGGCTCGCACGCTTGAGAGGCAACACGGCTCCCGACCTGGTGTATTCTACGTAGATATAGCAGGGCCTTCGCCCACGGGATTTTACACGGCCTCTGTAGTTCACCGGGAAAAGCATGTCAATGGGCTCTCGTTCCGAGCACAAAATCCAGAGCGCGCTGAGGAAGTCGCGATAGCGCTTGCTGCTGCGGACCCCAACTCGAAAGTTATCATCACGGACTCCCGGAAAGCATGTACTCATTACTTGGTAGGAGAGATATCCCCCCTAGCCAGCCAAATTCTAAAACGGGCTCTCGCTGATCCAGCCCCGAAACGCATCGTATGGGCTCCTGGCCATCAGGGCTTACGAGGTAATGAGGCCGCTGACGCGGCCGCCCGAGCGCTTACCCACCGGGCTCCTCACCTTGGCTCTTATGACTCGGAGGCCAATACACCGCTGCTGCGGTTCAAAGAAATTCTGACCTATTATCGTGACACTCACCGCCTTTACCCGGCTCCTGCAAAGGGGTTGAGTAAGGCGGAAGAGCGAACTCTAAGGCGCCTGCAGACAGGTACTCTACTCTGTCCTGCAATCCTAAAGCATTTCGATGCGAACACAGATGGGCGGTGCCCATACTGTGGGGAGACGTGTGATATCTTCCACATGGTATGGGCATGTCCGAAAAATCCCCACCTACCCCCTTCCCCTACCCCTTCCCGAGAGGCATGGGAGACTGCCCTCCTCAACTGCTCATCACTGGAGTCTCAACGGGCTCTAGTGAGACGGGCGCGAGTAGGGGCCTCGTCATGCGGTGTCCCGGACTAAGGACGCCGACCATGTAGCAGGGTCATGCTTTGGCCCCGTACCTCTCTCTTCTCTCTTTTATAATAAATGTTTTTCATCATCATCATCTCATCAAATCTGGAGCGGATGCGCGTGGTTGCAGCCAAGGACGAGTGACGTCGCCACGCATTGCGTAAAACTCGCCAGACTCGAAGGCGCCGATTGCTTCGACGGGCTCGTGGGCTGAGAAGGCTCACTGTGCGTTGCGCGACTGACCGACGCCGCCACGTGATGACGCCGTTGAGTTGTTCGCGTCATGCGGGCTCGCGTGCTGGCCTTGACACAGATTGCCTTTTTCAGAGGCATGGACGTTCGATGTGGACTCGCAGGCATAACAGCGCGTAACACTGCTTTACAGCCAACCACCAGATCTTCTCAATACTTCCTCTTTTATCTCCTGCCCCTAAATCGCTAGGATGGCCCTATTTTTGGAGAGGGAGAAAATGTAGTGAAGAAGATGAACATTACGACGCCACTTGTCAAAAACTGCTAGCTGTTGATAAACTACTGCTTCTAAACGTGTTGCTTTAATATATATATATAAGGGAAAGAGGTGTATACCTAAGGGCTCTTTTTTTCGTGTTTTGACACAATATTAATGAGATCTAACAGACAGTAATGCCAAGGAATGTATAGGGGAAGTTATTAGAACCAATGGTATTAGAACCAATGTAATGTAAATAAGAAAAAAGAAAAGTGGGTGCAAAATAACTTCGCTTTACGACAAGTTATTCTTTCACCCACTTTTCTTCCTTCTTATTTACACTACATTGGTTCTAAAAACTTCCCTACACTAGTAGCACTTCCCCACAGTGCTAACACTCCCCACACTGGTAGGACTCCGGAACAGTTTATTAGTAGTAGCGCACTGACACATTTTCAGATCAGTAGTGAATTAACCTTACAGGACGATGTGCCTGAAAGGTGACCAGTGCAATTTTATATCTTCTTAGTTTCCGCACATACAGAATTTCGCCGTCGATTTATTCGAGCTCTCGTTGAAGGGGTTGCGAAGTTTCATTATCTGCGATGGTGACGACATTCTTGCAGGTTTCTGCGGCCGGTTTTAAATGTCATTGCAACGGTACCTTGTGGCCCTCGATCGTCAGCGTGACGTCTCCGATGACCTTCAAGGTGAAGCTTTTTGTTTTCACACCCACAACAACCATGTTTTGCACCGACATCGGCCACACTCGTACCAAGGTACGAGGTACTGCCGGTGAAGCGTTGCACTGCGGTGCCGATGCCGCCTGAGACAAGCGCAGCGTGAAGATCCATGACTATTCTTGGTTTAAGCACAATCATCAGCTTGTCTGGCCGGATCTGAGGTGTGTGTGTGTTGGCTTCCACGACACCAGCGGCCGCAGGGACTCGGCGCAAGCTGTGGATGTCGATCTTGTTTTGCGACCCCGTGGCTGGGCGGTGACCCTCGAACCTTGGGGCTTCTTATCAACGAGCTTCTTTCAGATTTAGCGAACGATAATTTGTAGATACTCGTCTTCACGTGGTATAGGGTCTTGCCATGCTTCTGCGGCCACGATTTAAACCTACCATTATATCGGGTTCATATTCTGTCTTTGTGGACGCTACCATGGCTTAGGAGCCCGGGTGTGTCTCGTGAGAGACGGACCCAGCCAAGCTAAGGTGTCGAGTGAAGTTCCACCAGTTGTTAATTACCGAAAAAAAAATAGGCCTACCTGTATGAAAAAGGTATCCAGAGGTTCCTGGCGACTTCGCTGAAACGCTTGTATCAGTTTCTGGAGGACATTTGTCGAAATTTCGCAACATTCACCATTTGTCACAGGGACGACGTGACATGCGTCTAACTGCCCCTGTGACGAAACGCGGCCTCTTGCGTGGAATGACGAAATCGCCCCCTGCTACTGCCGCCCCCCGGTGTCCGTCACGGGGAAACGAGTGGATGTCAGACGCTAAAAAATGTTTAGCAAGTTTAGCAAGTGCAGGTGCAGCCGCGGCACTACAGCGTGGCGGCTCCTGCCAAAACGAAGATGCAAGTGCAGAACGCGGCGTGTATCGATGGTGTCAATTGTTTTCGAAAACGCTGCCACGGTGGCTGTCTTTATGCCGTATAAAGAAAACTGCTCGACAGCGTCCATAATTCCGACAACGGCGATCTGCAGGAAGTGTTGGTGTGGTTTGTGTTGGTCCTTTGCTCGTTGTACGTGAAAATGTCAGTCATGTTCTCAGGTACAGGAACGCTGTCGGGCGGTTCCACGAGTATGATTTCAAGAGACCGTTCATACTGTCTAGAACGACGATTTAGTGGTTTAATACTTAATTGTACTGTAGGCCTTCTATTCAAGTGCGTGCCAGGCCATAGAGCAAGAAAAAAAAATTGGCAGATCCCACGTACCTGGGAATCCACGTTTATGCGAAGCATGCGGAAGAAAGGTGACCGTTTTGAAATTTTTGGTTGAGCAACACGTCATTAAATGGCACTAAATTAATGTTCAAATGTCGCACACACAGACATATGTTGAAGAGCTACAGATGTTTATATAGCCAGTTGTTCGCACTTGCGCAATGATACCAATTGGAGCATGCGTATTAACAACACCATAAGCTGATATGAAGCGCTGATGTTCGCGAAGATGCTTGCCCTGGACACTGCAACATAAATCAACTTGAGCGCATGGCAACTAACCACATCTGACGTTAACCTGACGTGACGGCTGTATCGAAAATTGTTGATATGTAATGTTGATAAAATTGGGTACGCAGCACTGAAACCACTATTAACGTTTCACGAAGATTAGCGTCTATTTGAAAATTAGTTCCGAGATTTGGCGTAGCTCTGTGGTAAAATGCCTCAATGGCACCCAGAATGCTTGGGTTCGATTCCAGCTGAGACTCGTCGGGTCGACGCTTCCGACATCGGGTATTTTTTAACACTCGCGCATTGAAACTGCTCATGTGTGTTCTCGTCGTTCCTGAGCAGATACCAAGTGTCTATCACCTTTTGCAGATACCCGTATACCAGCGGCACATACCCACCCGTGGGTATGTGCCACTGTCTGGCGGGAAGTGTTTGACGACGTACGCGATGGGATTGTGACATTATTCATGTCTTAACAAGCGCGTCATATTCGTCAAATCATCTTACCCTCTCATGCTAATTTTGGTTCACGCCAAGTTAAGGGGGTGACCACAAGAGCACCCAAACGTTAGCGGCTAGATAGATAGATAGATAGATAGATAGATAGATAGATAGATAGATAGATAGATAGATAGATAGATAGATAGATAGATAGATAGATAGATAGATAGATAGATAGATAGATAGATAGATAGATAGATAGATAGATAGATAGATAGATAGATAGATAGATAGATAGATAGATAGATAGATAGATACGCTCAAAGTCCCCGAAGTTGGCTAAATAATGCTTCGCAATTAAAAACAAAAAAATCCCGGAGGTTCTTTGACCTACAAAGCCCCTTTTCTTTACGCTGTATCATTATAAGACACGTGAGCAAGATCCCTTGAATACATATTTTAAAACACTCTCTTTGAAGGCATCCTACTGCATTGTCTTCACGCTCTCATAAATACGAAGTAAGCGCGCAGCTTGCGCCTCAAACTGCATCTTTATTACTTTAACCTTTTTTTGTACAGTTCTAACTGAGGTCCATCACAGTGATTTTTTTTTTTGCTCATTAGACCCACATGTAAAAACATCCATCCTAATAGCTGCTGATAAGACACGGATAAGATTACCCGTCGGTGGCACGAGCTCTACTCAGCTGTTTGAACGCAGAACAACACGCAGCGTGGTCTGCTCCAGCCTTCGAAGGCGGAAGGGGCGCACGCCATGCGGCGCCTCTCTGCACCTCCTCTTGAGCAAGTGCATGCCGGCAGAAAACTCGTGCCGCGCTACGCTTGCACCGCGACAAAACGAGGAAGCCAGTGCGGAGCGCACGCGCGGCACCAGTAAATCGAGGGCAAAGGGGCTGCACCCGTTTAACTGGTGCAGCCGGTACAGCCAAATTGAAGAGACCTCCAGTGTAGTAGAGTTTAGTTCATGCCGTTCTTCGAAAGTTCAACTTCATTCGAAAGCGGTGCAGACTCTAGCTTCAACCGTCCTATACACACTTCGGAATTAGTGCGGAGAAGGAGCCAGCGTGAATTTTCTTGTTAAGAGGACTGCTCAACTAACAAAGGTGAGCGAGCGGATGCTGTATGAGTGACCATTTGAGAAATAAAATGTGGGCAGAGTGTTCGCACCGGAGAAACATTGTGGTAAGAAAGGATGCCAGCGCAAAAAGAAGCTGGACAGCTTTCAGCTCAGAGTGCTGCCAAGCACTGTGTACAGTTTATTTCCCAGAAAAGAGATCACCACTGTCATTAAGCTTACGTGCCACTTCGATAAGGACAGAGAGCTCCGTGTCGACGACAACTATGCACAGGATGTCAAAGTAGCTTGGCTTCCGATATAATAAGTGGTGTCGGAATGCACTCCTCATAGAAGTGACACAGATTGTGCAGTCTCGCCGCCGCTAATTGTGTCAGATTGCAGAGTGGCGGTGCCAAGGTAATCTTTTATGCCGACGAAACTCGATGCTGGATCACACGAGTAAACAAGAGTGGCTTGATGCAAACCATAGATACCGTCCATAAAGTGCGTCGATCTGGGTTGTCTACAGGCCTTCAAGACCCTAGTGGAAAAGGAGGCTGGCTTATCGTGACTGTTGCGGGAACGAAAATGGCTTTATGAAAGGCACAGGTGGTGTGTTTCACGCAAAAAAGAGCTCATGGCAATTATCATAGTGAGATGAATGGCGACATCTGTCCGATGCAAAATCAGCGCTTCAAGCTATCCCTCCTTGCTCAAGGAGAGGCTAATTTTACGAGTTAGCGTTAGGAATCGTCCAAGCATTTGACCTAACACACATGAGCGGTCACTTGATTACACTCCAATAGATTCCGGGACCTACGGCCAGGTTGGCAACGAACCAGCCCATAGCGAAGGAAGAGCGGCAGTATACAACGCTTTTATGTACATCAAAGTCGCGGATTCGCGAAGTGACGTCAACACATTGTTGAGATCACTCATGCGCGAATGCGCTGCCTCTTACTGGTCGCTACCAGATCACCGGAACAAGCATCTGCGGGAAACAGACCGCGGTATGACTTTTAGTCTTCCAGATAAAATCAGCCGAAGACATGCTAATATACTGCACCGGATTCGCCTGGGCGTCGCCTTCACTCGCCACTACACCCACCTAATCGGCCGTGCGGACAGCCCGAATTGTGAGCGCTGCCAAGTGCGCGAAACTTTAGCTCACATATTTTGTGGCTGTGCATTATACGTGGCGCAAAGAAAAATGCTAACTGCAACGTTGGCAAGCATCGGAAGAACGCCACTGAGTGAAAGCCACATATTGTAACGATGTTGAAGGACTTGGGGTATAATAAACGTATTTATTAAAGGGCGAACCTGTGCCCACAACTCAAAGGGACTATGGTCGTAGCACGTTACAGCAGAACTCCAAGATGTCTTCTTCTTCTACTTCTTCAAGAAGAGTCCCAAGCGCGTGGCGCACATCAGCAGGGGCCAGCTGGGTTCTCGTGCTATCACCATCGTCTCTGCGCAACACTAGACGGCGCGCATGTATGTCCCTGTGCGCGTGGTGATGGGCGCGTTGTTTGAATGCAGGCACTATGTCGCGGCAATATTGTCAGCAATGAACGACCCAACAGTGTGAAAAACTGCTACAAAGACTGTTTTAGATTTCATAAAACGCACTGGACTAGAAGGCTGTAGGGTACTATGCCAAGTGGCTACTGTACACCATCACCTCTTCTTGTCCCCATCATCACCCCTCATCCCTCTTCTCTTCCCCTTCTCTTATCCCTTGTGTAGAGTAGCAGGCTAGAGCGAACTAGCTCAGGCCGACCTCTCTGCCTTCTAATAAATTCTCTCACACACACCTGCGAAAAATGGTTCACTAGGAAATTGCTGCCACTTCTGCCACCTGAGGTGACATAGCCATGGATGATGCACCTTATCACTCCTTGAAGCAGGATAAGGGGCCGCCAATGAGCAGTCTCAAAATTGAGATGCAGGACTGCGGCTTTCCTCAAAGGGAGTGTCATATGATCAGGACGTGCTAAAGGCTCAACCCATGAAGCTTATTGACAACACTACAACTGGTGAAGACCGACACCTATTGAATTATATTGCTTCAGCATCAGGTCACTGCGTTGTGCGCTTGTTTCTTCATTGTCGGTGACAAGCTAAGAATTAAAAAGTAAAGTGTAACATTGCCCATTTGTATCATGCGCGTCCAACTGCGGCCGCTCATTACTATGACGTGAGAGTCACGATGAACTATTGACAAATTCAGCATGGCGCAATTCGCGACGAGAGGCGATGTGCCGCTGCACCGGAATCGTCAGGCGTCCATTCGGCTTTCTGTGGTTTCATCGTCAAGAACAAGATATTTCATCCACTGGACCTCAGCATCATCATCGTCGACCGTCGTTAGATGCTGGCGTTCGTGACTTTGCAGCGTTTAAAGTGCACCGAAGTGGCAGAGCTTCACCGCGTTCCGTCGGTTCGGCAGCGTGAAGCAGCAACACAGCGTCTATTCTCTGCGTCTCTAGGATGATGATACATTTTTTTATTTATGAAAAAAAGAAGAAATGGGAAGGGAGAATGTCAAGGGTGGTTTCCCCATTTCAGGACACCAGTGGCCGCTGCAGCTTGACCGGCTTGATGCAGGGGACCCCTTTGGGTCTTCAGGTCAAGTCGGGCGAGGACGGCCCCGCCGCGGTGGTCTAGTGGCTAAGGTACTCGGCTGCTGACCCGCAGGGCGCGGGTTCGAATCCCGGCTGCGGCGGCTGCATTTCCGATGGAGGCGGAAATGTTGTAGGCCCGTGTGCTCAGATTTGGGTGCACGTTAAAGAACCCCAGGTGGTCGAAATTTCCGGAGCCCTCCACTACGGCGTCTCTCATAATCATATGGTGGTTTTGGGACGTTAAACCCCACATATCAATCAATCAATCAATCGGGCGAGGACGGCCTCCCAAGGCTCCCCCAGTGGCGTGACTATCAGGGGCGACTGAACCTCCATAGGCTTGTTCCGGCAGTCCCATGTGACGTGTTGCAGCATCGCTCTTGGCTCGCACCACTGACATTGGTTTACATATGCATTGGGGTTTTTATGATGCCACCTTTCCATATGTGGATAGGCGTTAACCTGAATTTGTCTTAGCTGGCGAGCTTCGTCAACTTGAATCGATTTGTGCAGTGGGGCATACCGCTGTCTTGTCTTCCGTTCATGCTGGAGTATATCGCGTGCAGTGCAAGGTTTGTACTGGGATGACCACTCTCGACGATTGTCGTCATGATCATTCATATGCAGTATAGGTGAAGCCTGAATGTGCGCATGTGTATTCTGTGGAAAGTGCACATCTGTGATTTACCACCCGCAAAAGGTGTGGCATCAGCGTTACCGCATATGCGTGTGTGAGTGTGTTACTTGGGTGTCGCAACGTGAGAATACTGGTGATCGTTTGCGATATGTGTGATGTTGTGCACCCATATGAATGTCGTGTGCAGGTGAGGTGTGAAAAGAAAGCAACCGAGACCACCTGCCAGCGTCACACAGTACGAAAGTAAACAAACCTGGCGGGGAGCATGCGCATTGGTGTATACGTTAAAAAGCGAATTTAAACAACATATATATTGCTAAGCTGACGCGGAACTCCGCGTCTTCTCACGTTTATTTATTGAGCTTCGGATTCCGTATTTCCATAACAATCAAGTATTGTAAGTTAATGATTGCATGCGTGAAAATCATGGTCACTGTTTAGAAACTACTTCCTTTGTAGCGTGGAGGCATGGAAAATAATGGCTATGAGGCCTCGGAGGTGGAGCCTATATTTATTTTTAGGTTGTCACCGACTATAGCTTTGCTAACTGAACCCACTAGAGCTTGCATGGAGCGATGTGAAGGTTTTTCCATGTTTCGACCACCGTGGTTCCGATGTACCACATGCATAGCCAGAAGGCGTTCCTTGCGGCACGGATTACGTTCCCACAGAGAAGCGGACTTAGGCTATACTGATTGCGAAGGCGATACAAACGCGGTCCGATTACGCTATCGCGTTGTATTCTTCAAGACGCTCGAGCGTCCTCCAAGTTTACATTTCCTTTCTATCTTTTTTCTATCTTTCTTAAATTTCCTTTCTATCACATTTCCTAATGCTCCCTCCTCACGAATTGCTTTGTGCATAATTATTTATTTGATTTGCATGCACAGATACAGTTGCTTATCACTTCAGTTGCTGCATTCAACAGTGACAGTCTTGCGTTCATATCCAAGAAACAATAGAACGTGGCAGCATAAAATCACAAGTCACCTCGATAGAAGATCAGACTGTTATATTGGGAGCGGCTGATCGCCTACAAGCCTATCGAGAAAACATCAGTTATTGGAAAACAGCGCGTGCAAACTTGCATACGACCAACGCACCTTTGAGGACTGCATTTATGTATACACTCGCCAGCACTGGGTTGTATTGCGTACGCCAGAGTTCGTAACGTGCGAGTCATGACAAGCTTCATTTGAAGAAACATCGCGCCAGGTACGGAGTATTCGTAATACAAAAGAAATCTCTCTAAAGCAAGAATCTGAATAACTGGAAAGACTTTTTTTTTTCGTTATAAAATTAGTTTCCAAGCCCCGTTAGCTATCGCGCTTTCTGGGTGACAAAAACAAGCTTTATTTTTTACTTTCTATGCCCTGTATTGAGTCCCAATTAAAGGGATTCTACTTATCGCTGATAATATTCGACGAAATTCAGTACAGTAGTTAATTACTTCCCCGCAAACGTACAAACAAGAGGGCAATTCAATGTATCCGCATAGCCAGTCAATATTTGATCCTGATGCACATCTCCCGACCTTCTCGTTACCAGCGTCCTTATATTTATATCGACTGAAGCACTGAGTTCTGTTATGTCGCTGTCCAGATAGTACAAGGAATCCAGATAACGCAACAAGAACGATGGTTTATTGAGCAGCTTGTATTTATACTAAACGCATCTAACGTTGCTGTGATGTGCCTTAATAACACTGCATCCCGCTGATACATCATCTCTCCCTCTTTAAACGCCATAGCGTTCAGGTTGTTTCCGTGACCGACTTGATCTTCGCAAGAGTGGTGGTGTTAAGGCTGATTCTGTCATTGTCTTTTTTTTCGGCCTGTTTGCAGTTTCTGCGGTACCTTCGACTGGCTCCTGTTTTTGTTTCTGTCCAAGGTCACTGTCCACGATTTAGCTCGATGTCTCAGCTAACCTAAATTCAGTCGGTGCCGTCCTTGAGCTCAACCCACGGTCACCATTCTGGAACTTTGATGGTCTTGCACTACTACTGAAATCCACCTTCGACTTCTTCCAAAACTGCTCATCCAAACCGGATCACCTGCATTAATCTTTCCTGCACTTTCTGTTGGCAAACCATCAGCATAATTTTCTTTGGGCTTGATGCTGTCTGTCTTCGTTCTTAATCTGGTAACCGAGCAAACGTTCCGCCGGTGACTTCCCATCTTCTCCCGGAGTTCGGCGGTATCTGCACAAAAATCGATCCAACCATTATCGAGTCACTTCCCGGATTTTTCTTTATTACTTCTTTGAGCGTGCGCACTTCTCTCTCGGCTAAGCCATTGGATTGCGGATGATAGGGTGCTGTTCTTAGTTGCTGTATCTTGTTACGTGCCAACAACTCACGAAAAGACGAGCTCACGAACTGTGCTTCATTGTCTGACACGAACGTTTTTCGAAGCCTGAACCGTGCAAATATTGGACGCAGAGCTCTGGCCGTAGTTTCAGACGTGGCAGTCTTCATTGGCAGCGCTTCAATCTACATCGTTCCCGAGTCAAGGATGACCAAGACCATGTGGCCGTCCACCGGCCCGGCGAAATCGGCATGCAGACGGCTCCAGCTCTCCCCGGTCGCTAGCCATGGTGCAAGCACCTGAGCAGGTGGCATCGCCGAAACCTGTGTACAAACATCACATGATTTGACCAGTCGCTCAATGTCAGAGTATAGTTCCTGGTACCAGAATAGCGTCCTGGCGATACTCTTCATGGCAATTATACCGCGATGAGTTTCATGCAACAGGATTAGTGAGCGTCTTCTTGCCGCTACAGGTGCAACAATACGATGGCCCCGCTACACCAACTTGTCACTTACGGTCAGTTCCGTCCTTTTGTTGAAGCATGGCCGGTACTGCTCGTGATCTTGGGGTCGGAACCGTGGCTATACCTGTAAAATTCACTCGTTGACCTATTGAAGAGCAGGGTCCCGATCAGTCATTTGTTACATCTCTCGAGGGCACATAGCAGCTTCCTCCATCGATTGGGAAAAGGAATTGCTCCCGTTCATCGGAATGACCTTCTCGTGGCTTTGTACCCGGCACCGGCAACCGGCTGAGGACATCTACGTTTGAATGTTCACTGCCTTTACGATACTGCACCGTATAGCTGTAGTTTGAGATAAACAAGGCCCAACGCTGAATCCGAGCGGCTGCCAGCGGTAGTATCATCTTTCTAGGATATAATAACCCAGTAAAAGGTTTATGATCAGTCACCAAGACAAACTCATGACCGTACAAATAGTCCTTGAGCCGTGCAACACCAAACACAAGTGCTAGGACCTCTTTTTCCAACTATGAGTAATTGCATTTTGCCTTTGCAAACTTTCTGGAACGGAAACCAATCGGGTAATCAACACCATTGACACGGTGGGACAAAACTACTCCGATACCTACTGGGGACGCGTCGCTCTCTAGCGTCAACGACCTATCAGAATCAAAATTGGCCAAAAACTTGGACGCTTCAATTGACTAACTTTCGGAAAACATTCTTTGTGCCCCTGATTCCACTGCTATCTGGCCCCTTTTTGAAGAAGCGCGTACAACGGTACCAATGTGGTTGAGATAGGTTCGGCAGAAACTTGCCGTAACAGTTCACAAGACCCAAAAATGCTTTCATCTCACTCACCGATGAAGGCTCTGGCACTTCGCGAACGGCCTTTATGTTGTCGTCCTTCGGTGGAAGTCCGTTAGCGTCGATACGATGGCCGAGAAAACTGACCTCGCCTTGATGAAATTAGCATTTCTTTTGCAACCGTAGACTATGCATATCCCCGTAATCTCTGAAATACTTGACGCAGCCATGACATGTCACTTCGTTTTTCCGCGACGATTATATCAGCCACATACACCTGTACTCCTAGAATATTGCTTAGAAGTGCACGCGTTCATCCGTCTATAAAACATGGCTAGTGCGCAACTCACACCAAAAGGCAGCCGTTTGAAACAGAAAAGACCATTTTGCGTGTTCACTACTGCTATTTTCTGGGCATCTTTATCCAACGGTAACTGGTTGTAAGTCTGATGCAGGTCCAACGTTGTGACAACTTCCCCGCCGTTCAGCTTTGCAAAAATGTCGTACACTCGCGGCAACGGGTACTGCTGTCACAGTGGCCGCATTGACATTCATCTGGACACCTCCGCACTTTCTGAGCGACCCATCTTTCTTTACAACGGGTACGATTGGTGTTGCCCACTCGGCGGTTTTCACAGGCGTAATGACGTCTTGGGCTACTATAGGTGATCCAGCGCTTCTGGCATCTTGTACCGCAAAGCGTAAGGTACGGTGCAAGCCTTGAATAACCACGGAACTACTTTTAATG
Source organism: Rhipicephalus microplus (assembly GCF_013339725.1). Classification (NCBI taxonomy): domain Eukaryota; kingdom Metazoa; phylum Arthropoda; class Arachnida; order Ixodida; family Ixodidae; genus Rhipicephalus; species Rhipicephalus microplus. The sequence continues at coordinate 321,786,676 of NC_051165.1, forward strand.
ACCATAGTCTTTCTTGGGGACCTTAGACGCAAAAATTTTGGTCTGTCTGTACATTCGTCTGTTTGTCCACTCTTAATGGCATCGAGTACTTGAAACGGCCAACCCCATCCGCAGCGCTCCCTAATGTTGCACAAGATTGAGCGTTCATGCTTGTGCAATCATCAATTAAAAAGCAATCATTGCGCATGTCTGGGCCACCATAACAACACGTATATATTATGCATGTGCGTCTTTTACTAGAAAAGGCATACATAGGTAATTTTAAGGACCGTAGCGCTTATCACGCTGCGCTGACCATGCAACGCTTGCACAGAACGGTGAGTGTTTCCAACGCTTTGCTAAAACGAGATGGTGGTGGCCCCTACCAGTCGCTTTGCGTTCTACACCTTATCACCTCCGAGACGGGCGCACACATTCGTCTCAGAACCACGCGTTTCGTTTTCCGAGAAAACTGCCAGATGGCGCTTATGTCTCACGTGTGACGTGGCTTGATGCGTTTGTTCGCCTCCGCTGCATGCTGGAGGCGCTAACGGAGCGCCTTTAGAATACCATTAACCGATTTTCTCGCGCAGAATATCAAATAAATGTCTTGTTTACTCTCTCCACACGCAAGACTATCGTCTTTCGACGACATTTGCAGAAACATGAAGATACGGGGCCAATTTTCTTTCAGCTGGTATGTCACAGGTGGTCCCTTACGAAGTCCAAGACCTCGAGCAAAATCATCAGCATGTTCGCTAAGCAGGGCTTCTAGTTTCATGTTTGCTTTGTTCAACTTAATCGGGTGCACGCTCACGACGGCGTTTGTAAGCATGGGAACTCCGATGTCGTGAAAAGTTTTTATCGTGTCTCTGCCACATAACAATGGTGTCGTGCTGTCAACTACTATGACCGTGCCTTGCATATCTTTGCCGTCGCATCTGGCTGTCATACGTAGCTGTCCAAGCACTGGAGGTTCGCCCAATAGGCAGGACAGTTTTAGCTGCGTTTTTCGCAACGACGGCCACTTCATTTTGTACTTCCGAAACATCGATGCTGGAATGATGCTTACAGATGATCCAGTGTTCGCCAGCATTGTTAGAGGAACGCTATCCCGAATGACTACTTTGTAAATGGGTTTCACCTTGCGGATGCTATAGTTATTGATGAATGACGGCCCGTATAGTGTACAAGGCCTCACTATCATCGTAGATTTAGCAGTCTTCCGCTGTCACCACGTACGCCTCTTGCCATCGTACAAACGCATGTGAGCTCTGTCGGTGACCCGACATGGCTGACAGGCACATTCGTTTCAAGTGGCCTCGTTTGCCGCCCCTGTGGCACACCGCGCGCAGGTGTTTACGTTCCTCCTTTACATGTTTCGCGCTACCACACCGACCGCAGCAGCCGTGAGTACCTAGTTTCGGTCGTAATTGCCCAGAACGGTCCCTCTGGCATGCGAAATTTACAGCACCTTGGTCGGTAGAATGCATTATTCGGCCGTTTTCAGCGGCGTGTTGCACCGACATAGCAAAGCATTCTGCCTGTTCTAGCGTGAGCTTCCGTTGCGTCAATAAATGTTGCCGGACATCTACATCGTACACACCGCACACAATTCAGTCCCTCAGCATGCGCTCCGACGATCTTCTGAAATAGCACTTCTGTGCCAGCTGCCTGATTTCGGCAATGAAATCCTGAACAGACTTACCAGTCTTTTGTGTTCGCATGAAGAAGGCATAGCTTGCGGCGGTATCGTTGACGTGCGGGGTGTAATGTTCTTCCAGATGCCCGGCAACTCCATCGTAGCTGAGCTCGTTGACCTTCCTCGGGTAATAACGCCCTTCAACTACTACCACTGCACTGTCCGTTAGTGACGATATCAAGAGTGTTTGTTTCTTTGCTTCGTCTGCGATGTGATGAGCTTCAAAGTGCGCCTCCAAACGAACACGATACATTGGCCAGGTACCATCCACCCCTCCGAATTCGGGCGGCCGCCCGGCACTCATGATTGCGCAGGTCCCACCCTTGTCGCCACTTTTATGTCGCTGTCCAGATACTACAAGGAAGCGATATAACGCTTAAAGAACGATGGTTTATTGAGTAGCTTGTATTTATACTAAACGCATGTAACGTTGCCGTGACTTCTCTTGATAACACTGCATCGCGCTGTCACATCAAGTTCGCTCCAGTAGTTTTCCTTTGTATCAGCCATCCGTCATGTGACCACTCATTCAATGTAAACAAGCTTTATCACTTCACCACGCTACCATTTTTGTAGGCTTACTGGCACTATTTTTTTTTCCTTCGTGCACGTGCGATGAACCTAATTCTCCTGCCGGTTACATGGCATGCCTGATTGTATTTACACAACCAGTGTTATCTAAGGCATCAGATAACCCCCTTTTCTCAGTTATCCGCACCACTGTCTGCCACCACTTACCATTGGGCTTATCCCTTTTCGTTCTATATATTTGTTTTAATCGCAAGCTTGTTTTTTCTCTTTGTTGAATGTATACCCGGGGCGATAGTTATTTGAGTGCTTAGGCATGCGCAGGGTTCGGTTTGTTGTGGAGAAGTTTGTTGTGGAGAAGTTTGATGTGGAGAAGTTCCACTAAGGGAGGGAGGGCGACGACGCGTCGCATCAACCCCCACTCTATTATGTCAGGGTATAAGGGTGTTGTGCCCTCCCCCCCCCCCCCCCCCGTATTACCACAGCAGCGCGCACTGAATATTATGTCAATGTGTGGGACCTACTTTGCACCACTCTTTTTAGGAGACTCGAAAGGGTGCTCCCTTTGCCTCTGCCCCTTGCGCACGCCTTTGAGTGCCCGAGAGGGCTACTACATGCGACTTTGTATCACCGTAGTTAAAACATATCGCCTGGAAGAGGACCGTATGGTTCAATCCGTTTTGTTGCATCCAAGTCAGGGCACTCGGAGTGACCTCGACTGCCTTAATTGTCTGAATGACTCCGAGATTCCAACTAGGTCCGATCACGTGATGCCCGCCTCTACAGCTAGTTGAATGACGGAAGCCGATGATAGCGGAACTCGCCATTTTCCCCAGAATTTCGTCACTTTACTTTTTACGCTTGATTGTAACGCAGAGCGGTCCACCATAGCAAGCTTCTTCGAGGCACTGCCGGAAGAAGTATGGTCCAAGCTTTTGTCCTGTGTAATTGTCAGCCAGATGTAAATAACACACCTTTTTTTTCACCGACGCCGCCAACATGTCTGTCATGACTTGGTAATACCTGCCGCATAGCTTATTACCGTGTTGTATTCCTGGACGTCATCGGGAACAATGAGCACCCAGCATGGCTCAACACGATTAATATGTAGGGTTTAGCGTCCCAAAACCACCATATGATTATGAGAGACGCCGCAGTGGAGGACTCCGGAAATTTCGACCACCTGGGGTTCTTTAACGTGCACTCAAATCTGAGCACACGGGCCTACAACATTTCCGCCTCCATCGGAAATGCAGCCGCCGCAGCCGGGATTCGATCCCACGACCTGCGGGTCAGCAGCCGAGTACCTTAGCCACTAGACCACCGCGGCGGGGCCGCGAGATAACTAAACAGACGGTTATGAGTAGCAAGTGTATGTGTATACGCACAAGTTGATAGGCAACTCCCAGACTTTTGCACTTCTGTAATGGCAGTTCACTGAAACAGTGTGCTTCAAAAGAAAATACCATGTAAAAAAGAGGCTGCGCAATAGCACTGTGACTTGAGCTTTGCGTTGAATTTTGCACTAATGTATCTGTGCTGATGTTCAAGTTTCAAGGACGAAGAAGCACGCCGACAGTAGACCACAATGGTGTGACGGTAAGTTCAGATGTGGCAAACTGAAAACTTTTAATATGTGTACTCAAATAAAAAACGACACTCATAATATGGACTAAATAATTTCACTCACGCTAAACAAAGTGGTAACGGCGGCACGTACGATATGCTTTAGACGCATTATAAACTTTATTTTGGCCGGTCTTTTTACTACGCCCGCAATAGCACGTCTACATGAGATATTCCCAGATGAATGTGTTCAATTGGCAGTGAAATATTGTTTCTGGGTGGAATGAACTTTGCATATAGCATACGTTCAAAAGCCTATTTACAGCAAGCGAAAAATTTCGACTCTTTGATCACTATAAAACAATCTTTTCTTTCACTAAAGAGCGTGGCACTTCAGACGTAAACAATCAGCAGGAAATCAAGGCCAACCTACATACAATAAATGTTTTATACAAGATAACAACAATAATGCCCGCAATGTTCATGGGTTGTTATATGACAGTGTTAAATGCCGTATTAAAGGTATGTTTCATCTAGAACTCGTTCAAACATCACTTCGCATTTTCAAATAAGTTGTTCAATATCAAAGTACAGCCTATATACAAAAACAATCGATATATGACGAAGTTTTGAACCTAAAACAAACAAAGAAAAACACTTAGACATTCCTCAAACCCTTACCGCATGATATCTTAAATATATGCTAGTCTAGAAATGTTTATTTTTTAGCATGTATGTCGAATCTTTCACTTCTATAGAGCATTTTCTGGATCAACTGAAAAATTCAAGTGTACCATAACTCAAAATAGCACAACACACTCTATTTGTCCTAGTCTATTGGTGTCTTTCCCAATTCACGAAATAATGTCATCAAATTAAACTGTATATAAATAATTAGCGCTTGTAGAGCAGTAAGATGAGGAAAGGCATCTTTTCCGCGACGATACATAAGTGACGCACGCGTCGTCTTCACTGGACAGCATTTTCTAGATACAGGTTCCCCGAAATTCTAAAGCAATCGTTAACATAAAAACAAAATTTCCACTCCAGTGCTGCCATCTTTTAGGCGGCGCACGAACTAGCCTGGAAACGAGCGAGTACTCGTTCAAAAGGGTCCAGGGTAATTGATTTGATTTATTTGTGTGGTTTAACGTCCCAAAACCACGATATGATTATGAGAGAAGCCGTAGTGGAGGGCTCCGGAAATTTCGACCACCTGGGGTTCACCACGTGCACCCAAATGTGAGCACACGGGCCTACATTTCCGCCTCCATCGGAAATGCAGCCGCCGCAGCTGGGATTCGATCCCGCGACCTGCGGGTACGGTTCAGGGTAGGTAGCCTATAGTTCAAGGGTTACTGCAATATTCAGGGCATACAGCGTTGCTAAGCGCGGCTTGAATGCCAAGTTTCGGGAAATTCTGATGGTGAAATCGCATGCATCTTACATCCCTTTACTAATTGTCATTTTCTATAATTTAAACCTATAGTCCACCTCGGTGGTGCAGTGGCTGCAGTGCCCGCTGCTGACCTGAAGGTCGCGGGTTCGATTCCGGTGGTCGCATTTCGATGGAGGCGAAATGGTAGAGGTCCGTGTTATGTCAGTGCCAGTTAAATAACACCAGGTGGTCAAAATTTACGGTGCCCTACATTACAGCGTCTCTCGTTATCGTATCATGGTTTTGGGACGGTAAACCCAAGATACTATCATGATATACTTCCAATTTGACTTCATCGAACGAAAGAGCATTTTTTGTGCGCATTTTCCGACCCGATTTATATTTTGCTTCCTCCCTTCTCAGATTAAGCGTTTTTTGCGTCTTTTTTTTGCTTGTTTTTTTACCACGAGGAAAGCATCACCCCTTTTAGCGCGCTGATGGTCTCGGTGTCACTCAGGTTCAGCTGAATTCCAAATTGTTGTCTCTTCTATTGCGCTAAGTCGTCGTGGATGCGACCGCTTATCAGACAACGCTTGGCGGCAGTGAAAAGCAACGCTTTTTTTGGTGCCACGATAACCGTTCATTCTGATTTCAAAAATCCATTCAGGGGGCCACTCCGAAATAATTAGTGAACATGTGTACCCACATTCTCAGACAGGTATGAAATTACAGTCGTCGTTATTGTATTTCCCTCCGCTGGGGCCTGGGAGACGATGTGCTGGTAGGGTAATATGTATACATGTCACCTACGTACAGCATTCCCTCTGCCATTAGATTACAGCAGAGCAATACCGACATTTTCTGAGTCGCACCCATGCTATGCACTACAGCCTAAACCGGGCAGCGGTAACACTGCTTAGAAATGCCATCTCCATATGCTTATTACTTGGGCTTGCTTTTTTCGTCTTCGATAGCTTTGCGTCCTAATTCACTTGGAACGTTTAGTCAATAGAATTGGCGGCGCGCAGACGCAGATTAGGCGAAGCATTTGCAACTGCCGCAAAGGGACTTCCGAAGCATCGTGGTGTATCCACAACCACAAGAATCGAGGTGTGCTCAACAACTTATAAGAACGCCACCGTCAGTTGCTAGCTAGAGCTTACACGGAAATCAATTTCGTAAGTAGATCAGTTCGGCAAACGGTCGACGATCATTTCTCCAGACGGTCGTAATACACGACGTCAAACTCAGTCGTCTTTTTATGCAAAATAGCTTAGTGAACGCGGCTTTGGATAGGAAACAAGAGCATATCTCTTTCTGGTCCCCTAATAGAGGAGGGGATAAACAACAAGAGGGAAGGCAGGGAGGTTAACCAGGCACATGCCCGGTTTGCTACCCTACGCTGGGGGAATAGGAAGGGACATAAAGATGAGAGAGAGAGAGAGGAAAGAGAAGAATAGAAATTGTTAGAGAACTATAGGCGCACCGAAGGCCATTGTTTTGACAGTCAACGTGTTGGTTTCTTTTGCGACAATTGTCGTTTTCTATTCCGCGTCGTTATCAAAGCTGACGTGCAGATAAGCGTCCGTAATTGTGGCCAGAAAAAAGTACCGAGAGATGTCATTGTTCCATACAGCCACAACTCCTTGTTACGGCGGCACTGCCTCACGTAGTCTCACGTATAGACGTGCGACGGCACACATTCAAACTGTTGCACACAGCACCGCGAGGTCCACGGCAAAGTCTGACTTAGAAACAATCGCAGGACGCTCTTTCCTCTTCTGCAGCAGTGTCCACTTGGTCCTCCTCGGGCATGCCGTCACGGGCCACTCGTTCTAGCTATCTCGCCAGCAGCGACCACGGTAGCGGCCAGTTCGGTCGGCCGCGGCGAAGCCGAGGTGCCTATTGGTGTGCCTGTGTCACGACATGAACCATCGGACGGTGGTGTTTTTCCTGAGAGGCATGAGAATCTGCTTCAAGTCCATCACCTGCGAGAAGAAGGAAGTCAGTCGAATATCGCGATGAAGTTTTTTCTCTTGGTTTATTGCCACCGGCAACTTTGAGTTACGAAATTTTTTTGTGCAAGCATATATAGTAGATTAATGTTACGAGTTCTAGTTATAGAAAATGACGGCTTGGTATGCTCCCACCCGCACCATAGCACAATATATATATATCTATATATATTATTATATATATATATATATATATATATATATATATATATATGTGTGTGTGTGTGTGTGTGTGAACTCGCAATAATGTGACCAATAATACGGTTGGGACCCGGAAGCGGTGCAACATTACAAAACACATACTTGCGTATGCGTTAACGTTTTTGTGACTGTGTGTACATATTGTTTCACTCACAGAACTCCACTACTTTGTTAAATTGTTTATTCATGTCCGTTTGTATGTTTTTTCATGAATCCTCAATGGTTGGTTTTATTGATCCTCAACAGCATTGCGTGTGTGCGATGGTCAAGCTCTGTATTAGAGTTTCCTTTTTGCCACCTATCACTTGCCACCCTTTCACCTCGGCTGTTTTGCAGAATATTCACATCAAGAACTACACGCTGCTCAGCATTCCATATTATCTCAATAAAATGATGCACGAACGCATTTTCCACGTACATATTAAGCAGTGTTTTATACTGACATGGATGCATTCACAAAGCAGTCATAGTGAGCAGCAATATCATAATTTCAAAAAGTACACCCCAGTTGCCATTTAGTACTGACATGCTACTCAACATGCCATATGGTCACTAAGAAGACAGAGAGTGTGCGAGTGTGAGAGAGAGAGAGAGTGCGAGAGAGAATAAATCGTAGGCATGTAGGCAAGCTTCAATAGTTATTTCAATCAATCAATCAATCAACGAATCAATATAGGCAAGCTGCTCTTTCCTTCCTCCTTCACTCACTACCTTACACACACAAAACAATTTTTCACTTGTTAGCGCTGAAAGATGGAGACGGAGAAACAGAATGCACAGAACGAGCGGTGAAAGACCATTACCGAACAGCGCTTTTTCTGTGCTTTCTGTGTCCTCGTCTTGGCGTCAACGCTGCATCAAATACGTCAATATCAACTATCGCAACGTTTCATCCTATTGATGTTATCGCGCACACACGCACAAATAATGCGACAAACAACGTGCGAGTGAGTGCCAGGATGCCGCACCAACCTTGTTGCTGTGGTGCCACCGGTACTGCCTCCGCGATAGGAGGTAGTAGCCGTCTAGTTCGACCCGGGCGGGCCTCCGTCGGATGCCCAGCACTCGAACGGACATGATGGCCAACTCGTCGAACGTCGAGTTGAAGAGCTTCTTGTACTGGTAGCTGCATATCTCAAGTGTGTTCTGCGCGAAAGCAGTCGAAACCATTGTTGCGATACGATCTGTTTCAGCTTGTTTGGAACTCTTTCACAGAATGCGCTCTAAGAAGTCCAGATATTCTTGATGGTCGATGTCTTATTGTTCATATTCGCAAAATAATCAACATCAATGTTTTTTTTTTTCGAATCAGTCGGAGCAGGAAAGCATCATCTTTTTACTGCCGCTGACATTGAGATGCAAAAATATGCACTGGTCATTACCAAAAAACGCATTCGCTTCATAAGCGCATCCCCTCACTGTTCTCTCCCAATAGTTCAGTATAAAGTCCATGTCGATAACAGGGTGTGTCCCGATAAGAATGAACACGAAATTCCCGCCACCGTTCCCGATTGCGATGAAATTTACGTTAGTCACCTGTTTCATACCCAGGATAATGATTTCAAGGTTAGGTTCTTAAAAAAAGATTCTTCGCCTAAAACAATACACCAAATTTGGGCCGCAGACAGACGCATTCCACCAATTTCGCGATTTCCGAAGTTTGAAATTACCCATCTGGTCACGCAATTTATTCCCATCACAAAACGAGTGAAATGCAACCTCGTGAGTATTTTAATTTTCTTTAATGTCGAGCAACTTTTGAAACCAAAAATTACAAGCACGGTACATTGCACATACACCTACATTTCAAGAATTCGTTGCTGTATGGTTGATGCTCACCTATCTATTCTTACTAACTCAAACTGAAAGGACAAAGCAAACAACTGTCATTCATCTGAAAGGTAAAACAGTGTAATTAAACAGTGACAAATCGTTTTGACTAGAATTTACTTGTTTTATTTTTCGATGAGCAATATTTCTGCTAGCATTAGAATAAAACAGCAAGCAGGAACGGTAATATACAAATAGCACACACTAAAGCTATGCACAAACGTTTCATAACGTTAAAGCTCTGACCATGGACTCATGAACATAATTAGTAAATGTGAATATACAAACAAAATTTTACAATGCTCAACGTACAATCTTACCATGAAATTTATATGCACAGCTTACTTCACGTTCAGCTGCAGATCAATAACAAAACCTCAATCTATTTGAGTATTTATGCTCACTTGCATGAAAGCAGAAATGTCTTAACAAGGAAAGGCTCTATTATTTTTTTCGTGCAAGAAACCTTCCGGTGCTTGTGGGTCACACGGAAATGCTAAAAGGAGCACGTCCCTCTTCTCATTAATATTCGGGAATTCGCTCAAGAAAAAAATGATATGTTGAACAAGCATGTTAGAAATCGTGTTGCGTTACTGATGCATTATGCTTCAGCTATGCCATTTCTATTAAACCGTACTAGATTAATTTACATTCCAGTACGATCAAAATTGCTCAGTCAGCTAAATAAGCCATTCTCTAAAATAGCTAGCTTCTGCATATTTTGCACGAAGTGGTCACCAGTTACACAGGACAGACACACACACACACACACATATACATTCGCTCACTCAGTTCCATGAGCCTTGGAGCTGTAATGATCCGGCTAGGAAAGTTCAAGGGACAAGTATGGCATTGGAGAGGGAAAAAAATGGACCGGCTACGCACTGGTGTAATGAAGACTGAGGAAGCAGCGGAGCCGTGGTGAGTTTCCCTCTTCATTTCGACCTTCCTCACCCTGGTTTCCTTTTTTTCTTTGCTATACTACACTGTACATGGCAATGCTTGCTCTATCTCTTTTCTTCATCTCTTGTGTCTTTCTTTCTATCACATTTCTTCTCTGTTTATTGTTCTGTATCTTCATCTTTTCTCTCGTTTCCCTCTTCTCTCTTTCTCTGCAATTTCTATCTCGCCTTCTATCTTTTTCCCTACTTGTTCTCTTTCTTTCTACTGATGTTTCTCTTTTTATCTCTGTCTTTCTCTCTCTCTGTGCACTCGTTTTCCCACCTATCAGAGTTATTGCATTTCACGCCGGACAAAAGGCCGCGCGTGTTCTTAGAACGCAGCAGAACATACAGAAGAGCACGAAGGTAGTGCTGGCCGGTTAACGATTATACAGGTCCAGCCACGCAGCATAATTCCTACGAAGCCTGGACCACGAATTCAGTTTTATATTGTGGTTGATATTGCGACCTACATGGCGATTGATTATAGCAGTTCCATATCTTTTATATTGAGCAGAAGTTTACGCTTGCTCTACAGCCCTGCTCATGCTTATTTCTTGTGCTGGAATGCACTGTACACTTGAGACTTACGTTCACCGCACGGAACTTGAGGTACACGTATTCCCCCAAAAGTTGGGCATCTGAAAAGTAAAAATACAACCGCGGGTAGTTTAGTTCACTAATACCAACACGCTCGAAATCTCGATTGCCACTGCGCAGCCAATCGCTTCTTGATGACAGACAGTACGACTCACCTCTGGTCTCTCCATCATCCCAGTAAAGGTCACCAATGGCTTCGCCAGACGCATTAAGTGCTACCAAAAGTCTCATGGAATTCTTCCGGCTGCAATATATAACAAGAGACATTGAACAGTCAAAGCGAAACCCTTGGTGTGTTTTTTTTTGTGCCAGTGAATAGTGGCTCTAATGAGGTTTTCTTGTTTTAACCTCAATACTCAGTGTCGTCACTTTCACTCCTACAATGCATAGTTACGAACTTGTCACGGGCTGTCTTCTTCGCAATTTGCTCACATTACTCATCCCTGTTTCGCTATGCTGCCTTGTACTAGCGTTCTGACGAAATGAAGGCTGTAGCACGCCTATACTCTGAAATCCTTACTGTCAGCGTGTGTTGATTGTACTGATGTTCTATGAAGAGAACTTAATTTCATGCATAAGAGCCGACCTTCCTCCTTGAAGTTGTGCGCTCGTAATGAGTTGAGGTATGTAAATTTGGCATTATTCTTACTGTACCTTTGCCTTATCAAAATGGACATTTGACGGTTCTGTAGAACAAAAGACAGAAACTTCTTTAGCTTTCACGTGAAAGGCCTCAGTTTTCAGAAAGGTGGGCATCTTCTATGGTCTGTTGTGGCCCCTATCTATTCATCTTTATCATTATTATTAGCCTTACCCCCATTCATGTTCATACATACGCCTACTCCGACGTATTCCAAAGCGCTAACGTTCTTACACCATATTCATATTCATTGATCAAAGGCGCGAAACCCATGGCGGTGCCTTGACCTCTTCCCCTCAACTCTTCTAGGGGAGTTCTTGATAAATAGATCTTCTGTTGTTTTCTCTTTCAAGAAAAATGCCTTTATCAGTCTGAAACCACTCACAACTCGTGTTCGTACGTTCTATAGAAGAGCATCAATTACATGAGATATTGGCGTTAAAAAGCCCTAAAACATGGCCAAAAAAGTTGATTTTATGCTAATGGGCTCATGAGCTCACTCACTCGCACTCACTAAGACTCAAATCAAGCCGGTAGTCAGAGTTTTTTGGAGAACTTCAGTCCGAGTGACTCCGGCTGAAGAACGTTTCCACGAACGTGGGCAAGGCTGAAGAAAAATTTTGCCGAGTCTGAGTCCGAGTGCAAAATATAATTCAAGAGTGGGTCTCAGTAAGCTCTACAATTTTTGGCGACCTTTTGTGCAAGCATTCCAATCGCGTCGCAAACATTATCTACGTTCACCTCAATCAACGCTGCAACTGCACACGAAAGCTACCAAATGACTACTAATTGCACATTCTAATGTACTGCCGTTAATTATCATGCAGCAAAAGACAAAAGACAACAGCCAAGATTGCTTCCTCGGCCTTATGTGGCGTTTTTTACCTTGCCTAAATGTTAGTAATTAGTGATCCTGCCCATAAACGTGAATTTTTTAATTATACTGACTTAGAACTGTTCGGTAAATGTATTTTATTATTGACGAACTCATATAAGACTTCTACCTTTTGAAAGCACAAAAAAAACTTTATGCCTTATTTAATGGAACATTTTAATATTGTATGGCCTACTTTTGCTTTAGCTCAATCAAAACAGTTGCATAGTCATATGTTGACCTGCTTCCCTACTTCTCGCTTTTGAAGCTTTTGCCTTACTTAATCCAATAGCGAGTGTTTATGCTGAGTACGAAGGTATTGAGACGACAACGCATCTAATATCCAGCTCGAGAGCCAGCGTCTATAGTCTACAGAGGCCTGCACCATGGTTTACCAAGTACGTCAACAAATATACCTTTTGCAGACCATATGGTCTACAAAAGGAAGGTCTACGCTAAGTACACACCGGTTCGTTTCACCGTAGCTTCCGAAACTGGTAAACTAATGGAGCTTTCAGACGTGAGCGACGACTGTGTTGTTTGATCAACAGTTGAAATGCCACAGACCTCCTGAACTGGTTTAGTCAAAGAGATTTCGAAGTTCTTGACAGTTTTTATCCCGTGTCCGTAACCTGGCCCTGGGAACACTCGTTACAGTGATATTACTTTTCTTCAAGCTATGTATGTTGTATATGTTTATTGAGTATTATATTCGATATTATATTATTACCTCACAGTTGTGGTGTTGGCGTGTCCCTGCGTGGGGATCACAGTGCCGCCACGTACGTGCAAGTTACACGGTCGGTTCGGGTCGAAGAGCGGCGAGTACACGGGAAGCCACTGGCCGTTCTTGTAGCTGGAGAATTCCCGACCCTGCTCCGTATTCGCAGAAAAGAAATATGTTTGAAGCAGTATTAGTAAAACGAATTGTGAGGTGTTACTCATGAAAACTCAAGTGTTGTGTGAGAGCGTAATATAGGCTCAGCAATCATTATTTAAGTGTTTCGCTGTCAAAAACGTATTTATTATAGTGTAGGAGAACCTTTCATGTGATTGAGCACTAATGAATCTCGCATACGTTGTCTCCACCATCAGCACAAGAAGCAGCAAATGTTCGACTTGAGCCCACCGTCGGACTAAAGCCTCTCCCAGTGATATACGCTTGTCCATGTGCTATCAAATGACATATCTTCAGCCACATATTCATGGGCTCAGTTGTCTTCAGCAAACAATACACAGGTAAAAATGGCTTGTTTTCAGTCGCGCCTTTTCTCGGACGTTTTGCGCACATAAAAACGCCCTTGTCCTATCATTCCCAACTGGAAGCGCCGATTGCCTGTTGAGAATGGTAGAAATGAAGCATGCACAGTGTAAGCAACGCGTGATATTCTTCAAGCTCTGCTTATGTGCTTTCGTCGGACCAATCTGGAATACTTGCAGAAAGCTCATCAGATGAACATTTACAAAGTCTATTTCCTTTTAAGCGTTAGCTTAAGTGCAAACAGCTATTACTCGTGTTTGACTATATACTTCTGGGTCACGGCACTGTGCAGAACCAAACGTCAGTGAACAGCAAGTTTCTCTCCGATCACAAAGCATTGAACTTAGCAGCACAGGTCTATAGTTCGATGATACATCCCGGAATGGATGATAAGGCATTGCTTACCGTGTGGTAGTCATACCACTTTCCCGCCGGAAAGTAGCCCTCCACGGAGACAACCCCCTAGGAGACAAGGAAATTAAAGTTACTCTTTCGTGCATTATTTTAGGGAGACATTTGTAAGACATTTTTTTTCAAAAGCTGGGCCAGCGCAGACGTTTGGACACCTGCCAACAAAATCGCCTACTTTTAAGCAAAATAGCTCTTTCTGTCCAGTGCGTAAGAAGAATTACATTATATTATTATGGCAACATAGGCTGAACGTACAGAGTAAAGAACATTTAAAGTACTGCAAGATATTTATATTTGCGAGATTTACAGCGTTACTTAAGAGCTTCAGGTACAGCGTTACATCGTAGAGCATTACCATATTTTCCATTGAGAACAAATGAAGTTTGAAAAGACTAAATCACACTCAATTCCTGCCGCATAAAGGCAATAGGTTGCGCTATATATTTTGCTGTGTTGAAAATACCCAATTCGAGAAGAGGAATTGACTTTATTACTTCCAGTTGAGCTTATAACTCCACACATGTAGACTAGTTCTATATGCGCTCTCCTTTCGAGGCGATATTCTGTTAATAATAACTAGAGTTCCATCATTGACGAAAATGCGCGGAATTTTTTCGCCTATATATAGGTAAAAAACTAGTGTATACACTAACAAATGTTAATGTATACACTAAGAATTTCACGAGCACCTGCAACGTTTCCTGGTCCACTCTCTAGATAGTTTTTGCAATATAATCGATCCTGTCTGGAAGGCATTCTATTTATATTCGCTTCCGTATATTTACATCGCGGTGACAATGAGCCGTTGCTTTGTGCCCTTCGGAAAGTACATTTCGCCCACAGGCAAAGTACCTTTTTGTGCCGAAACATAACGACGTTTCACTCGTTCTATTCATCAGCAAAAAAAAAACAAGTTGAGTGTTTCACTTTGTGGCACGCCTTCCCCGAGCTAACTGCCTCGTTCATCACCGCAGTGGGCAGATTCCATTATTCATAACGCTTTTTTTTTCCTTTGAAGATAGGACTACCTTCATGCCATGACAGACGTTACTGTGAGATGTAACCTTTCGCACTATGCGTCCGTCAATACTTATTTGCCATGCGACCTTTTGCATGGAGTATGCGGGGCGTGCGCGCGGAAAAATGAAAGATTGAACCTCTCACCGGTTCCAGGACAGGAGTCATCAAAAGGGCCTCGCCCCACATGAACTGCTTGTCAATTGCGTACGTCTGCGTGTCGTTTGGAAACCTAGTGGACAGAAGAAGACAAGGAAAAAAAAAGCGATCTTCAACCGATTAAAAACACGTTCTCTCACTTGCAAAACGGAATGAGCCCGACATTTCTTTTTTTTCTGAAATTTATTTTCATTCAAGCACCAATACTTCATTAAACTTGCCTGCACTTTTTTTGTCTTTGTGTCTGATAACTTGGGGTGACTGAATATTTCAAATGCAAAAGAAAGAGTCTTAACTGTTTCATTCATAGTCGATCTGAATATTCGTTAGACTTTTGTG
Organism: Rhipicephalus microplus; assembly: GCF_013339725.1. NCBI lineage: Eukaryota > Metazoa > Arthropoda > Arachnida > Ixodida > Ixodidae > Rhipicephalus > Rhipicephalus microplus. The sequence goes on from NC_051165.1 coordinate 321,802,117, forward strand.
CATATCAGTTTCTCACTCTTTTCCTCTCTCTCGTACACACATGTATGTATGTATGTATGTATGTATGTAGTGTATGTATGTATGTATGTATGTATGTATGTATGTATGTATGTATGTATGTATGTATGTATGTATGTATGTATGTATGTATGTATGTATGTATGTATGTATGTATGTATGTATGTATGTATGGGTTTTCTGTGTAAAACTTCGCTGATGCTATCATGGCTAGTACGAATTACGGGGTGATACAAATTTTTCTGTGCTCCCAGCAAAGACCCCCTAACCTGCAATGTAATGGATTAACCGCTTTTTACCCCGCGACGTTTGATACGAACGTACGGTAGCAGCGCTGCACACGTGCGCATGGGAACCCAAGCACGGCCATGGCGCTGCGGCGCGCCACCAGTTGACCCTCAGTAGCTCGCCGTAACCACGGAGTTCGTGCACATGAATTTCGGAGGCCTTATTGCCAGAATCAGCGCTTAGATTGCAAATGACGTTGTCATCGCGTCTTTTCGCTCTCTCTCTTCAACAGGATAATACATTGAGTTTAAACGCACCTGCCACGACACTGCAAGCAATGCCCTCGGAATCGGACATCCTATGAACGGTAGATGAGGACCGGGAAAAGAAACGGATATAATGCCCTCGCCAGACTTAGGTCTTTGTCTCCCAACGTTAGGCACACGCACACCTTTACCAACTCTCCGACTTGCCTTCAAGACAACAAAGTTTTGAGAAAACCTCGCGATTTTCCTAGCAATTTTGCAAGCCTCCCGAAAAGCATTTCCAACACCACCTAGATAAAAAAAACATGACAGCATATTCACGGGGTGAATGGAGAGTGGGACGAAGCTGGGCCCGCGCGCCACTTCCGTGCCGCTTCGGCCTCCCGTTGTCGTACTGCAGGGTCCTCGCGGCGCGCTTCTGCCTCAGGCACACGCACGCCGAGGTCCTTTCTTCGGACGCGATCCGCCGCCGCCCTGCGCGCACGCCGCTCAGCAGCCTTATCCATCCTCCGTCGCGGAGCCTCTGTATGCGCGCGCGTGCCAGAACGGCGCTTTTATTGTACTATAGAACGCTCCCTGGCGTACGGCGCCGCCGAAGATCACGCGAGCGTAGTCGCGAGATCGTCTCTCTTTCCTTCTGTACGCGTGACGTCCACCTTTCTTTTCTACACGTAACGCCCTCTGGTGTCGTATCATTTGCATTTTCGGGGTATTTTATTTATTTTATTTATTTATTTATTTTATTTTCCTCAAGGGTCCCTAACAGAAGGGACATTACATGAGGGATGGGCGTACAAGAAATGGGGAAAGCCAAAGTTGAATGTGTAAGAAAACAAAAAAACAAATTTTAGGACATAGCTGAAGCGGCAGAAACAAACAAAACAAAAAAGAGAAGAGGTGGAGAAGAGGTGGGAAGGGGGGGGGTAACAGGTACATTTGTTTGTGGACTCTAGATAAAAACGTTTTGCAGTGACAAAAGATACCACTTATAAGGTACAAAACATTACCAAGTACACAAAATATACATACACGCTATACTAGGAAAATGACACTAGAAACCATTACACGAGAATTAGCATGGTAAGCCACCCGGAAAAATTATTACGGTTCAGTGATGATTGAAGGGAATTTTTAAAGGCTTCGGCATCCTGAATGCTAACAATAGTATCCGGTAGGCCGTTCCATTCCTTAGCTGTCCGAAGGAAGAAAGATTTGGCAAATGTGGTAGTTTTGGGACGAGGGTATTGTACTTGCATAGTGTTGCAACAACGAGCAGAGAAATAGGGGCGTTGGGTGACGTGAATGCTGGATGGGGATGCGTGATAGAATTTGTGGAATAATACGAGCCGCGCAGTTTTTTGGCGTTGACTAAGAGGAATGAATGTGGCACGTTTCTTTAAGTCTGTTACACTGGTGAACGATGAGTAATCGGAAAAGGCGAATCTGGCAGGGCGGTTTTGGGAGGCTTCTAGGTTTTGGATGAGATAATGCTGGTGTGGGTCCCAAATTGCTGTGGCATAGTCCAATTTGGGGCGTATTATTTTGGTGAAAGCTAATATTTTTAAGTGGCTGGGAGCAAACTTCAGGGTTCTTTGGATATAACCTAAAGATCGACTAGCTGTTGAAATGACGTGATTGATGTGGAGGATCCATGATAGGTCACTTGAGATATGTATTCCAAGGTATTTTCAATCTAGTCGGTTGTAGAAAACTGTTATGTAGAGCGTAGTTGTACATTAATGGATTAGTACGTCTGTGAAAAAACATTTATCTACACTTAGAAATGTTTAAACTCATCTGCCACTTGTGGCACCAATTTTGAACGGCTGCTAGGTCTACTTGTAAAGCTATTTGATCTTCATGACTAGCCATTGTTGCGCAAATAACGCAATCGTCGGCGAATAATCTTATGCTGTTAGTAATACAGTGGAATGTCGTTGATGTAAATCGGGAAAAGCAGGGGGCCAAGTACTGTTCCCCTGGAAACACGGGAGAGGACGGGAGAGATTTGAGACCTAGCTGTATTTATGACGGCGAACTGTTTTCTGTCAGTGAGAAAGTTGTTAATCCACGACAAGACGAATGGGTTGAAATTAGCAAAGAAAGTTTGGTCACAAGGCGGTTGTGAGGAACTTTATCAAGAGCCTTTTCAAAGTAGTACAAGTACCGCCCTTTATGGCCGGTTCAAAAATTAACGAGGGGCGGTTACCCACAGCGGGGACGCACGAGCCTACGCCAAGCCATAAGGAGCTTCGCCTCTAAACAATAAAGAGAGCACAAAGGTTCTATCTCGTGCAAAGTGCTTCTAAAGTCTTTTTCGTCGCAATGTTTTGCTGTTATGAGAAAAGGTGTACAAAAGTTTAGAAAGGGCCATTAGCTGCCACGGGTCCCAACACAAGTTCACAGGTTCATTAATTACACACGAGCGCACGTGCCTATATTTACGACTGCAGGTATCATCGTTCGTGTCTAAGAATTTTACTGTCAATCATTCAAAGCTGTTGATGACGTTGCTGTGGTCAGTTATGAAATTGTACGCCAGGTTCCTTTGGCTGCGTACCAATTTGAGCGTGTGTGTGTGTGTGTGTTTGTGTGTGCGTGTGCGTGTGCGTGTGCGTGTGTGTGTGTGTGTGTGTGTGTTTGTTTGTGTGTGTGTCGCATCGTGACATTTATGTCATCGCATGTGTGTTGCACTGCAATGTTACACAGAGCGCATTTCTTCTTACCGTTCTTCTATTTTGATGTCTACAACTAAATAAATTTGTTGTCACGTTGGTCGCCTGGCCCATTTGTGTGCTTACAAGCTACTGCTGGCTGCTCATACGTCAAGAAATAGCGCTTGTGTAATATATATACAGGCCCGAGTATTGTTGTCTGCCTTTTTCTGTTCTGTACTGAGGCGACCAGTGAGCGCCTCAAAAATCAAGGCCTTCTGCCATGTGTGCAGTGTCATGCTACAACACAATATTAAAGGGGTATTGCAACACTTTTTGAGCATGGTCAGAAAATGCTGCCTATCTCTAGTAAAGGCTTTCGACAACACGCGAGTCAAATATTATAGCGCAGCACGGGGCCTGTTTTCACAATAAATTTTCAAAGTCTGATAAATATTGCTTTCTCTTCTCTCGACAAATCACAAAAGACGCTCAAAAGTCACTCGTAAAAAGCCCATCTATTAGCTGATATGAACCAGCATTGGCTGATATGAACCAGCATTGGCTGATATGAGCATGGCGCACACGATCGTTACAGAGATCGCCGCGGGAGGCCGCGACTTGACCACGCGTGCACACGCGATCACACTGAGAAAGCCGCGCATTTGAAGAAAAAAAAAAAACAAGTGCCCAATGTCGCGAGGCACACGTGACGTTTTCCTTTGCCCCTGCCATCCCTCCTTGCTTAGCTTTCAGTGCTTTTGTCGGGACGAGAAAAGAGAATGCAATCACAGCATGCAACAATTCTTTGTAAATCCACTCGCACGGGACATATTTCTAAAATTTTTGCGGTGTTGAATCGGTGAAGCAATACGAGCTTCCAGTGAATTCATTCTATGGTTACTTGAAAAAGTGTCTCAGGGCACCTTGAAGATCCTAAGCTGGTGTTGATACTGATGGTGGTATATTATGGAAGACAATGCGAAATCTTTCGGTACACAAGAGACAACTGCTTTCCATACAAGATGGACAAGTTATGAGTACATTCTTATTTTTAAAATTTACGAATACCTCACAGGCCTACCAATGAGCATGGGGTAGGGGTGGCATTTGGTGACATTCAGCACAATATATTGGATGTATACAACTATTGAATAATTCTCACTGAGCGAAGAAACTTGCATGCTACTTAAATATACAGACGTCGGAAAAAAAGAAAATAACAGGGAAATAAAATTAACAGACAAGCAAAACAATAGAAGCATGCAGATGTTTTACAATGGGACCGGAATGAGAACAGAGTTTGGACTCACACGTGAAAGAGCGGCCTCGCTACGGTGGTGCCCTTGGTGTGAGCGTGGTGAAACAGGGTGTACAGGAAAGGGAGCAGCTCGTATCGAAGCTTGAGGGCACTGCGCGCCACCGCTTGGTAATCTTCGCTGAACGCCGACGGGTCTTGAGCCTGAAGGTATGGTGACGACGAAGCAAATAAGCGGTAAAACAAGTCCTCCCTCAAATCGTACAGCCCCTTCACTGTAAAGTTTTTTCACCGTGTGTACGTGCCAAAAGAAAGTGTATACGCACACTACTTTCAATGGCATTGTTGTTTCGGACTAGAGGATAGAAGATACCCAGCTGCATCCAGCGCAAACAGAGTTCTTCATTGGCATCGTCGTAAAACCCGCACACGTCGGCGCCTACCTGAAAAAAAGCGAGAGCTCTGCTTGTTGTCTGCATGTTGCTCGCTCATAATGAAATGCACGTGTTAGCTTTGGCGGAGAGGACAACAAACTCGTGGACAATCTTCATCTCGCAGCCATCTTGCTGATCACGATATTGCGCATAAAAGTATACTCCTTAGCTGTTACACCCACCAGATGGCTGTTTATGTGTGTTGCAGCACTGTCCCTGAAGGTATATACAAAATTATCGTTTTTAACAGTGAAATAAAGCCACACCTCAAATGAGCTCAACCTTAGTTGAAAGCTATGATATAATTAGCTCAACTAGAGGGCATGTTAGCATTTCACAATAATTCGACAGCGACTGCTATAGCTTTAATGAAGTAGACTTCAGGCGGGTTTCGTGCCATTTGAAGCAGCTGTCGTCACATGTAAGGACCACAAAACGTTCTGGTAAATAGTCTTCACTTGTCACCATTAGCAATTCGATACTGCCCATGCAGCTGAGGATGTCCGCCACGTATGTCAAATGACGCCTTAAGAAAGAAAACACTCTTTATGCAACAGTAAAATTGGAGTTCCATCTCTTGGTTTAGACGGCCACGGCTGAAGAAATGTCACGCTGCAACAGTCGCACTCAGTTTCACAAACGAGATCTATGTCACCACGAAAAAGATGTCTACGGCCAGCTGCATATACCTGTACATAACTCGCGCGCTTCCACAGAGCCAGATGCTGCTTCGGTGCTCGGTTATATCGGTATAAAGGACGTATTACCCATCAGGGGTGCGTGCTGCTGCTTTTCGGGTGAAAGAGTATAGATAAGGAATGAACAGCACACACATCTACCACTCTAAATGTGTTTTCAACAGACTAGTGTTATGTAATTAGGCGAGTAATTAAACTGACGACGCCTGATGTAGCCGTAGCCAATGAATAAGTATTGAGGATTTAACGTCACTAGTCTGCCTCCTTTTTCCTCACACCCTCCCACGGACCAATCGTTCAGGTCATTAAATGTCTTTCAGTGGGCTGAAAAGGAATGCGAGTCAATCACCAGTGGTATGCCGAACAGGCCAAACTCGAGCATAGCGATGATAGAGTGGCCCAGATCCGGCCAGCGGCTTGCGTTGTCACCCAACCAGTGGCCCACGTATCGACCACTGCCCAGGAACGTCGAGCGAGACATGACTAGGCTGCGCCGGCCTACGGACAGCGCGTTCAGGGCACTGCGTAACCACAGAAGGCACGATGCAAAGATCAGAGTGCGATGACTGAATAGCACAGCAGTGCACCTGGTTGTTTACTACGCAGTTTTACTATTGCGTTTCACGATAAAAGGTAATATGCACCTGAAAGTAGCACGTAATACCTCGAAATTCCCTATCTGCAGGTTTTTTTCACAAACTGAAAAAGCGGTAGAGGTTTTTAAAAAATACAAAGGAAAGATGCAGAGGCTAATTACAGTGTTCTACTTCGCTATCTACAGGAGAAGATTGAAATGAACGTGAAAGGTGAGAGCAATGAAGGCAAAGGTAAGAATGCACCACACAAGACCTCGGAGCCTCTCACACAGCCTCTCAATGCGCTAATAATAATTGTTAGGGTTTAACTTTCGAAAATCACTGTATGATTGTGAAGGACGCCGTAGTGGAGAACTCCGGAAATTTCAATCTTTTGGGAATTCTTTGACGTGCACGTAAATCTTAAGTACACGGTCTCTCTGTGTGTTACAACACCGCAGACAGCGTCAGCGTAAGACTGTAAGATCAAAAGGCTGTCGGCGCCATGCAGTCTAGCAGTCATGAATTGTTCCACAAGTAACGTGACAGTGCAACGTGGTAGTGGCAGCTGACCATGCCAATGTCTGCAGTGCAGACAACTCTTAATATTCCACGCAACACTCATTGCCACAGATAGATTAGGATATCTGGCAGGTGCGAGACTCGCAGTATATGAAAATCGTAATTGCCTGTCTGTTAACGAACACTAAGCACTTCTTGGAGCTCTATTAAAGTAACTTTGTTATAGCATATGCAATGTTGTTGCTCTCTGTCAGCCACCAGCAAGTCGCTTTTGTCCACAAGGTACTCCAATTTTTTTTCACCCTCTCTGTTACCTTTACTAAAATTACGATACTATAAAGGTATTTCTAACTCTTTTTGCAGCTTACTTGACTGTTGCTTGGCTCATGGCCTTGCCGTAGAGGTTGTGCAAATTGTAGTGGCAGTGCTTGGTACCTTTGAACCAGTGTACAGAGTCCATGCAGAGAGTTCTCTCGAACAGGCGATGTCCTTTTGTCTCTGCGCAGGTACACATGGCAGAGTTACGACCAAAGTTGAAAACGAGGACACTAAATGAGCTGTGAACGAGCGAATCAAGTCACAGTAAACAGGATCAATCCAGAAACCTTACAAAATGTGAATCGCGGAGTGAAGCACGCGTCTATTTAAGAAAAAATGGCTGATGTAACTGTATTTTGCATTTACGCAATTCGAAGCATTGCGAAGACTTCTGCACCCAGGGTTGCCCTTTCGCAGTGTTGTGACTTTTTCCCCTGAAGACGAAGCTCTATGGACTTCGCTGAGCGTGCCTGGTGTATGCGACAAATTCATCAGTCACTTTCTTGGTTAGTTCACGGTAGAACAGACGTGCCCTGTTAGATTACCGCGTTTCTCCTCTTAGCACTTCCCCTGATAACCGTTGCCGTGGGACAGAGATAATGCATGAAGTCTCGTTTAAAGCCCGATATGTGACGCATTTCATGATATTTTCAGGTGACCAGGCAGCCGCTTCCACCGCGCGAGGGTATAGTGTGAGCGCTAAGGTGAATTAGTCTTCATACTCTTTACATGTCCTCATCACATGTACATCTTCTTCATCTGTACATACCATCATCAACGCGATTTAGCCCGAGCCAAACATTGTTCACAAAACAACATCTAGTTACCATTGTTTCGACCGGCCTTTGGGGCACCGGTGATCCGGGTTGAAGATGTCGAGGCAGGAGGATGTTGAACTTAGTGGAGGGTTTATTTACATTATGTACATGGTGAGCTTTCTGGCCGAAAGCTCTAGATTGAAAAGCTCCACATCGAAAAAACATGATTTGAGCGTCAGCGCTCCTTCAGTCAGAGACGCACAGCATGGAGGTCTGACGTCCGTCTTCGGCGGAAACTCGGCATTGTGGCTTTTTCTGGGCCACAAAGACGTTACGTGTCGCATCTCCGCGCTGACCGCAGGGACAGCAGTGCTCCGTCGAGTAATTGCAACCACGCACATCCCAGTACTACTCATGAAAACAGCAGGGCGTCTTCGCGCTACTCCTTATTTCCACTATGGTGAGGTGGCCGCCTTTCTTCCGTCCCGGCTGTCGCGGCAAAAGGGTGGCTCGCCGAACGCAGCACCATCCGCAGACTGACGGATTCATAGAACGCTTTTATCGGACCCTTTCGAACACGATCTCACTGTAAGTTCACCCCGACCACTAACAGTTTTGCTTTCCGAATCAGAATGACAGACAATGCTGCGATTGACCCCTATGGTAGTGAGGAAACCATTGCCCACGTCCTTCGCGACTGCCCTCATTATAGCTCTCAAGACAGCAGCTTCCAAAGAACAACAACCCAAAGGCAACACTAGCACAGCTTGAGGAACAACCGCTTTCGGAGCAGTCAATGTCGCAGTATCGGAACGTTCGAGCTTCCAGCCAGAAAGCGACGAAGGCACTGATAAGGTTTCTGCGGTCAACTGGGCTCGCAAAACGACTAAGACACTCCCGTGCTTGAGTGTGCGCGCGTTTTCCTCCTTTTTTTTTGTTCCTCTTTTATTTTTGCCTCCTAACCTTTCTATCCCATTTCCCCTTCCCCAGCGCAGTGTAGAAAACTAAAAAAATTTCTTCTGGTTAACCTCCCTGCCTTTTACTTAAGCTTTCTCTTTATCTTTCTTTCTCCCTCTCTCTTACACTACCACGAGTACAAGATTAGCTATAGTATCCTTGCTGGCAGGCTTGCATGATTCGCTGTGAAAAAGAAGTTCACAACGACCCCCCTCTCGACAAAGACAACGGGGTCGTACTGCGAGTAGACAAACCTAGGAAATCCAGTGCCGATAATGTATACGTCTCCAGCCTGGCGTTCTGCTACACCGCTTGTTACAGGTTCCCACTGCAATGTAACGTGGCATAGCTGATGTAAGCGCGGGCTGGCGTTCTATGCTGGTGTATGCGTGGGCTGACGTTCTGGGTCGCCAACGAATGGGGCGGCAGTCGGAAGTTCCAGTATTTCTACTTCTATGTCGAGGGTTCAGCGCGTGTTTAGTTTGAGAACCATGACGCTGCATTGGCAACCTGGCCCAAGTTTTGTACCCAGCTGCAGAACACGCATACCAGTTCCGACCGGAACTAGCAGAACTTCTCCTGCATTTCAGGAGTCAAAAACCAAACGAAAGTGTTGCCATGTTCGTTGAGATGTTTCGGCTGTTCCTGGGAGCTCATATCATAATGGTGGGAGACAAGAACGTATGCTTCTTGATGCGGAGCGTCAAAGAGCACCTGTTTGCCGGATTGTACGTAACCCTCCAGGTACAGTGGCGGAATTCCTTCATGAAGCCACAACAATAGAACGAATGCTAAGTCAGAGTTCTTCGCAGTATTGGCGGCCCATACAAGCCTGCGAGCAATGATACTAGCTAATCAATTCGTGGCAAGATTTATTGCTCCACATTAAAAAAACTATTCATAATATTGAATTTGCTCTTTCCAAGTCAAACTTGCCTTGACTTAGCTGCACAGCTTGTAGTGTTTCCAAAAGCGGAAAGTAGTAGTAGTAGTAAACAACTTTATTAAGGCAGCTGACGGTTTTCTAAGTGGCTAGGGCTGTCAGGCTACGTCTGGTCGCCACCTCGTCAGCGCGTTTGATGGCCAGGAGCTGGGTGTCCAGACTTGTAGTCGTGAGGATTCTCTCCCAGGCCTCACTTGAAGGTGACTGTCCTAGGAGGTTTGGTGGGTAATGGTCCTTGCTGAGTTCGTTTGAAGCCGCCGCCAAGTGATTTATTGAGCTTTGTTTATTTGCGGGTGCGGGAGTGGTCTGGTTTGCCTTGATAGCTTGTAGTACTGCGTGATGTCGTGAAAGTGATGAATGAGTGGTTCGGTTGCTTCGGTATCGTGGTCCGTAGTCTGGCCCACCGCCTAGTGTACGAGTCCTCGCGATGGTCTGTGGGCGGCTTCCTTACGCGGGTTTCCTGCGTGCGCTGGGACCCAGATGAGTTGGATTAAAGGAGGATCGTCATCGTTGGTGCTGCTAGCAGCAGTGTCATCTGAGGCGTTGCGTGCCGCTTGGGGCAGAGGACCGAGGATTCCTGCCGTGGTTGGGAAAACAGTGCCACGGGCAAATCGGGTGATGGCACATTTGGAGTCACTAATGATTGTTTCAAATCCGGCTATTGTGGCGATTGCTATGGCAGCTTCTTCGGCCTTGGTTAGGTCCTGTGTGCGTATGGAGTCGGCACACATCGTGGTAGGCTCTTTATCGACGGGGGTACATTTCGACAAGACATTGATTGCATATGCCTGTTTGGGGGCTGGGTATCTTGCCGCGTCGACGTGCGCCGCCTTTGTGTTCGTGCCGTAGGTACTGTGAAGGTTTCTGGCGCGGGCCGATAATCTACACTCTAAGGCAAAATTACCCGAAAAAGGAGTAACGGAGCCCAATAGGCGCGCGCGATGAACGGATAGACCGTTGAGGAGCAACCACAAAGGGAAGCGTGCCGCACGAGACCACTTAGTCTCAAAACACGCTCCAAAGGGATGAACCGCCCGGATATTGCCGGCAGCGTGAAAAGCGTTGCCAAGGTGACCACCCTCCTTCTCCTCTGTTGGCTCAGTCTTTCCCGTATTTTGCCGGCGACGGTTCGCGTTGCGTCGCGCTCGGAGTGCTCGAGCACGGCTGCCTGGATTCGACGATCTAAGAATTACGACGTGCTGCTTGTGTGTACGCTTGAATGAGCGTGCGCTGCTGCTTTAGCGTTTCGCTGCACCCATGAAGTCTGAAGCAAGTCTCGACACGTCACCGCGCCGCGCTGTATACATCTGACTTCAAGATAGTCACGACCAACACACGACAGCAACAGTTGGGAAGGCAAGCATGGCGGCCGAGAAGACAACATGCCTATCGGATATATACTTCAGTCCGACTTAGGGCAGAAAACAGCGCTGGATTCTGAGGCAACTAGGTTATCATTCTTTACTCTACTATACTTGTCGCATGTGCGATACGGATCGCGCTTGCCGGCAACGGGCTCGGTCGTGTCGTATACTGCACGAACGAAATGCACCGCGAAGGTCAGCTTCGGTGTCTCCAGTTCGCCTGTGCTTTGCGACCGCCTGGAAATTGGCCGCCATTGCCGTCGGCCTTCCGTACGCTCACTCATCGAGTGCTCGCCTATCTTCGCCGCCGCGATGAGCTCCGGGATGACGATATTGGGCTGAGACCTCGTCGCTATGTTGGGAGTCGTCTAAAACAGCGTAGCGGGTTCTCGTAAAGAGTTTGGTTGTAGTATGTCGCGCACTGTAAGTGCACCATCACGGGCTGACGGGGCTTTCACTAGCGTCGAAACTCACTGAAAATTGGTCGCCATTACAGTTGGCTTTCCCGTCAGTCGGTCGCCAGCAGCTCGGCGGCGGACTCGCGTTTGCGCGCTGCACTCGCCCGAGTTTGTGGGAAAGGGCCACATTACCGTCGATTTCTTCGGCGCCAGCTCCAAACCAGCTCGGCACTGTTCGTGGCGGTGGCCCAGCGAACGCTCGCTCTTCTGTTCGAAGTTCGATGGCGGCAGACACTCCGCGTGCAGCGCTGTGTTTGGTCTCGCGTTCGCTTGCTCGACCTGAACGACGTGGCTCGCTTAGGGCTCGCCGACTTGTTAGCGGCACGGTGGTTCGCGGAGTTGTGGCTCTGGCCGCCGCTTCTAAGCTGTTGTGCTACGGGGATCGAAATTAGTCTTTGACGATGCGTGACATCACGGTGAAATTATTGGCATGTCATATCTCACGTATGTTTGCATTTCACCTTGCATGTATTTCTCACATGCATTTGTATTCATCCTCTGTCAGGTGTGACTCACTATTTACATACTTATTGTGCAGCCGTGGGCACACACCGTGCTGAAGACTGTATGCGCTGGCGTCTGCGATGCCTGTCATCCATCTCTTTCGTCAGAGCAGCGTCAGAAGGACTGTGCGAGATGTGAAGGTAAAGTTATTTGTGTGACATATTTTACACACATGTTTTTATATTAACGTATATATTAACTTGTCATATGCATGCATCTTCATCTTCTGTCACGTGTGTCTATTTTTACTATATTAATTGTACGGGCAGCCGTGGGAACACAACAGGCAGAAGGCTGTGTGCGCTGGCGCCTGCAATGCCTGTCATCTATCGCTTCCGTCGGAGGAGCTCCCCAAGGAGTGAACAAGATTTGACGTTGAAGCTGGACTTGTACACTTTACCATGAATTCACTTAAAAGAATGTAGAAACTTCATGTGTATGTAGAAAAACAAAAGATTTCGATGTCTCACTTTTGTCTTTCACTGTTGCCGTGACTGCGAAAGCAGTTACACATAGGTGGCGAACTACTTTTTCGCGTGTTCTTTTCTGCGCAGAAAAACAGGCGAAAAAAGGATTAGGCCTGGCGGAAAATAAAAAAAAACAATGTTTGAACTGGGGACAAAAAGTTCATCTGATTGGAGTATTTGAGTAAATCGACCGTTCGTCCGGCAAGGTTTAACAGTGAGGACTAACAGTTGCCCGGTAATGTGTGAATGTTGGGATTAACAATAGTCCTTTGAGGTGAATTGTGGGACTAACGTTTACTCCCTAAGGTGTAAATGTGAGAAATAAATGGTAGTTCCTTAAGCTCACCTGTGGGGACTAACTGTAAGACCCAGTGCTGTTAGTACTTGAAGGGATTAATGGTTGTGGCAGCCCTATTAGTCCCCAAAAGAACGAATTACACACCCTTTTAACACCCTTTTGCCTTAGGGTGTACCGTCATGAATGCCGGCCAGCATGTTCTTCGGCAACGGCCGTACAATGAAGTGCTGTCTGATGAGAAGTGGTAGCGATCAAGTCTTGTCCGCTGGCTGACGGGGGAATGCCGATACGTCGGAGTATCCATCTTCTGGTCTTACTACCACGCAATCGTTCAATTTGTGCAGTTCAGTGTGCTTCGGTAAGTTCATCTATTCTATTGTGAATTCCAAGGCTGAGGAGGTGCGTGGTTGATGTGGTGCGGAAGAGGCCCGAAGCGACCTTGTGAAGTGTGCGAATAAGTCTGTCAACTTCTTCTTTTTCAGCCTTGCGGAGTCATAGGTACGGTAAGGCGTCAGTGATTCTTGTGGTTATGAAGGCACTTAGCAGCTGGAGAAGTTCCTTTTCTTTTATGCCGTGTTCCTGCGCAGAGATTCTTCCTAACGGACGGGCAGTCTGAGGGACGGTGACCGGAAGCCTCTATAGTGCGACGGTATTCTCTTTCCGGCCTGTACGTGAAGGCCGAGAAGGCGCATGTGCTGCACTATCGGTATTTCGGATCCAGCAATTCTGAAGCGATGATTGGTAGTGGCGGGTGTTTAACCTTACGGTAGTCAGGAGGACGAAGACGGAGGAGTTTTGATTTATTCAGTGAGCACTCGAGACCCACACGTGCGGCATATTCGGCAACTGTGTCCAAAGCGCGTTGCAGTGCCTCCTCGATCTGTCCGTCGGAGCCGGTAGTGGTCCATACCGTTACGTCATCCACGTATAGGGTGTGTCGGATGTTGGGTATGCGGTCTAGTAACAGTAGGAGTTTGCTCATTACAAGGCTGAAGAGGAAAGGTGAAAGTACGGCTCCCTGTGGCGTGCCTTTGTTCAATATGGCAAGTTGCTTTGTGGCGTTGCTGTCATTCAGGGAAAGTTCTGCAGTGCGGCCTTGTAAGAAGGAGCACACATAGCTGTAAATACGTTCCCCTGTGTTTGTTGAAGTCAAGTGATGGGCTATCGCTTGATGTGTCACCTTATCGAACGCCTTGCGTAGGTCTATGCCAAGCATTGCTCGCGTGCCCGCACGCACAGGGTCTTTCAATAAATCGTTGTAGATTTGTAACAGGGCGTCTTGAGTATATAAGTGGATGCGAAAACAGAGCATGGTTGGAGGAAAAGGTGTTGCTCTGCTGCAAGTGTTTCTAGCCGAGCCAAGAACACGGGCTCAAATAGTTTGCCAAGGCATGAAGTTAACGAGATGGGGTGAAGATTTGATAAATCTGTCTTTTTTTCGGGCTTTCGTATAAACACTATTTTCGCGTGCTTCAATTCTACTGGTATACTTCTGTTATACTTCCCGCATGCCAGCAGTCATTGAAACATTCAATAATGGCAGTTACTGACATTGCTCTAAGGTTGCGGATTATTTTGTTGGAGACACCGTCTGGACCTGATGCCGAAGTTGTGCGAAGCTTTAGAATGGCTGCATATACTTCGGCTTCTGTGATGCGGGCATGACGAGTCGAGTTTGGTTTACCTTCATGGGGTGGTAGTGGTGTCGCTGGTTGGTGGGACTTGGTTGATGAATTTGTCTGCCAGGTCGTTTAGTAGATCTTCGTCTGATCCGAGGAGTTGGTGGACAAATCACTTAAGTCTGTGCCGTGCGGCTGTTTTCGAGTGTCGGGATCCAGTAAGTGGCGTAACAAGTGCCACGTCTTCTTGTTGCCTAGCTTGTCCACTGAGTCCGCTGCACAGTTGGCCCCATTGCTGGCGGGCTAGGCAGGTACTGTGTCGCTCGATTTCTTCAGAGAGGATCTGTATGCGACGAAACAGTTTCTTGTTGTAGCGTTGCTTCTGCCATCTGCGCAGCAGGCTTGCGTGTGCATCCCACATGTGGAGAAGACGAGAGTCTGTGGCAAGCATTTTCTCTGCTGCTTTACTTTCGCGCGTTGTGCATCGCACGTGGTCGTTTAGTGAGGCTGTCTATTCCTTGAGGTTTGTTATGCGTTCCGGGGCTTCACTTTCGCGGACGTCTCTAAATTTGGGCCACTCCGTGATTCGAGCGAGTGCTTTGTGTACTCTGTTGGCAGTGGACGTCTGTACCTGGATGGAAATCATGTAGTGGTCACTACCAGCGAGTTGACAGGTGTTCTCCCATCTGGCCTGCGCAATATTCTTGCAGTATGCGAGATCGGGTGACGTGTCCCTACACACGCTGTTTCCTATGCGGGTCGGTGACTGCTGCAGGTCATTTAGTAGAGTGAGACGGAGGTCCTGTCTGAGTTGCCATAACTTCTTGCCTCGTTTGTTTGCCTGCAGGTAGCCCCAGTCATGGTGCCTGGCGTTGAAATCTCCCAGTATAAGCAGTTGTGCTCCTCGAGATAGCCATGTGGTTTTCTGGAAGAGCAGGTTGAAGTCGCCGGCGCGTTCCAGGTGTGCGCAATATACGTTGATAAAGACTGACTGACGCGAGCATTTTCGGGGAAGAATTTCTACGGCCGTCTGTGGAATGTCCGGGAATTATAAGTCGCGTTGTTTTGCCGTGAGGCTCTTGTGGACGAGCGTACCTGTACTTGGGGTTTCTTGGTTGTGCAGGTCGGTGAATTGTTGGAAAGCAATGCAAACCGGGAGTGAGATAGCAGCTGTTGTTTCCTGTAGTGCGGTGACGTCGAGAGGCGTTTGGCAATTTGGTAGTTGTGTTTCTCGTACGAGTGACTGCAGGTGGGCTCTCTTTTTACAGAAGCCCCTGCAGTTCCACTGCCATATAGTCAAGTGGGTGCTGGTCATGATGCATCAGCTGGACCATTACTTGAGGGCGTCGTGGGTTCGCTGTGCTGGGTGGAAGAGTGAGAGGACACTCTGATGCATATGATAGCTGGTGCTCTGGCCATGCTTTGTTCAATTACTTCAAAACTGGTGTGTGTTGCAGTTTGAGTGCTTCTAATCCGGCTACGGCGCTGTTTACGGTGGCTTCCGTGTTTGAGAATCGTGCCTCTATGTTCGTTAGGCATGAGTCTACGGTTGCGAAGGCCCCTGTTACAGCAGCGCATATGGCGTCGGCTACCGTGGCTATGTACTAGTCGTGCGGAGGGCTTCGGCAACGAATGCTGTTGACCGTTTGAATGATTCTTGCCGTCGTTTCCTCTTCAAATCTCAGCGTTTCCGTGGAAGTCGTTGCTTTACGTTTGGCTGCTGCTGGCTGGTTGGGGCTGTGGAGTTGAATTATGCATTGACTGGCTGGCCTTTGCCAGTCTGCTTTCTAGAGAGGGGTTCCGCACAAGCAGCGTTTCGATGTGAGCTTGTTGCATCGCCATTTGAGATTTCAACGCATTGATTGTTTGCGTAAGTTTTTTCTCCTGTATATATTCCTTCCCTCTCTCCCCTTCCCGAGTGCAGGGTAGCCTACCAGGGCTCAGCCCTGGTTAACCTCCCTGCCTTTCTCCTTATGTTCTCTCTCTCTCTCCTTCCGTGACGAGTGGGTCATGCGTCGAGGCACACGATTTCGATGGCTGCGGGGGAGGTGATGGAAGTGGAGACGCTGGGCTTTGCGCGCGGGCCACACTAGGGTTGCTTGATGATGCTTTTCATAAATCGGCATGCCGAATGTGACTTGATGATCGGGTTCTTGATTTGGACCTTGAGATGGAGGTTTCTCGACCCTGACGAGATCATGACTTCGATCGGCTGTCCCGTTTCGTCGGGGTTTGTAATGTCACGAGATTGGGGTAGTTACATTCGTGCAAGGCAGGCGGGCTATCGTCATTTGAGGTTTGCTGCGTAACTGGATACTCGGTTTGTAGCATCTTCTCTGCTTGTGTTGCGTTAAGCGGTTAAGGCTTTTTGGCGAAGCGGTACTGGCATATTTAACTGTTAGTCACGTGTCCTTCTTGACAGACGACACAGCGTGCTTGGCATTTTGGTGGCGTTCTTTGCGGCGGTGGCTCGTGGACTTCTAAGCGAGCGCAGCGAGCGCTGTGTTGAGAAGAGGGAAGGCTGCGGACGGCGACGGCGTATGACTAGGCCCTAGTATAACAAGCTCCGCATGTAAAAAGGCAGCATATCCACGGGATAATTGATGGAGAGCGGGGCGAAACATCTGTCCGACCATTCGTTCTTGCTTCCGTCTATCCATGCATCCGTCCGTGTGACCGTCCATGCGTCCATCCACACGTCCGTGCGTGCGTCTGTTCATGCGTCCGCACGTCCATCCGTGCGTCAATCCCTGCGTTCGTCCATGCATCCGCCCCTGCGTCCATCCATGCTTCGCCCGTTCGGGCAGCCATCCGTGCGTCCATCCATGCATCTATCTGTGTGTCCGTTCGTCCATCTACTCAACACTCCAAGTACCACCATCTCGCATCTTTTCATCATATATTCCTCATATAGAAGCACCGCCATCCAGCGGACATTTCAAGTACTAAACGAGAGGTGGCACACGCACACTTTCTTACGGCTTGCGCTTCGTGTCTACTTCCCACCTTTAACCACCTCGAGTTCATGGTATATACTAGTTCACTGTATTCAAGACACTGCGGCTCAACACTCGCTAAACCTTTATAAAACTAAGGAGGTTACACCCAGCGAGTATAACGTAGCAACCTTTTCCTGTCAGATAGTGCTCAATGTACATGCCAATTGCTGCTAATGGGAAATGAGAGACAGGAGAATTCGGCTTTAATTGTCTTACGGCTTGCGCTTCGTATCTACTTCGCACCTTTAACCACCTCGAGTTCATGGTATATACTAGTTCATTGTATTCTTGGCACTGCGGCTCAACACTCGCTAAACATTTCTAAAACTAAGGAGGTTACACCCAACGAGTATAACGTAGCAACCTTTCTTGTCAGATAGTGCTCAATGTACTAGTCAATGGCTTCTAACGGGGATCGCAGCGTGTGCGTTAACTAAAAGCCAAATGCTCCTGTCTCTCATTCCCCATTATCAGCCATTGGCATGGACTTTGATGTCTATTCTTTATTGTTCAACAACGCACAGAAAAAATCTTCCACCGGCACCACCTTGGTGGTCAAAATGTCACAATTGTTACACACTACGACTACGAGGGACGAACGGATACCGCTATAAGAAGCTTCGCCCCTAAAAACCGCGAGCAACTGAAACTATTGAATTTCGAAATTGAAGACATTCATCTTGGCATTTCGATGTGGTACGATTTTGCCTCAATTTTTTCAGGCAAAATAGGATTTTGCCTGATTTTGCCTGCATACAAATGGAGAGTGGTACACTTCACTTTTAGGGGCGAAGCTCCTTATAGCGGCACCCGTTCCTCCCTCGTAGCCGTTGTAGTAGTGTGTAACAAGTATAACATTTTGACTTCCAAGGTGGTGCCGGTGAGAGATTTCTTCTGTGCGTTGTTGAACAATAAAAGATAGTGCTCAATGTACATGCCAATGGCTGCTAAGAGGGAATGAGAGACAGGGGAATTCGGCTTTAAGTTAACGTGCACGCTGCGAATTTTTTATTGCTCAACAATGTACAGAAGACAAGAAAGGGTTGCTAGGTTATACTCGCTGGGCGTAACCTCCTAGGTTTTAGAAAGTTTTAGCGAGCGTTGGGCCGCAGTGCCATGAATACAGTGAACTAGTATATACCATGAACTTGAGGTGGTTAAAGGTGGGAAGTAGACACGAAGCGCAAGCCGTAAGAAAGTGTGCGTGTGCTTCCTCTTGTTTAGTCCTTGGAATGTCCGCTGGATGGTGGTGCTTCTGTATGAGGAATATATGATGAAAAGATGCGAGATGGTGATATTTGGAGTGTTGAATAAGTGGACGAACGGACACACAGACAGATACTTGGACGGATGCACAGATGGCTGCACGGACGGGTGGACACATGGACGGACGCAGGAGCGGATGCATGGACGAAAGCAGGAACGGATGCACAGATGAACGTTCGGATGCACGAACAGATGCACGCACGGGCGGGCGGATGGTCACGGGTGGCCACACATACACACGCATGGATGGACAGAAGCAAGAACAAATGGACGGACGGATGCTTCGCCCCACTATCCATCATTCACTCCGTTGATATGCTGCCATTTTTTTTTGCCAAATTGGGCTGTGAAGGGACTAACAAAACTTCTTGAGAAGGCGTAGCTCCAGCCATTACTGAGTGTTGTCATGTCTTCTTCCTTATGGTAAAAGAAGTAAGGCCACAGTTCTCTTACTTGGTTTGTATGGTGGTTGATTGAGATTGTCCTGAAGACATCCGTTGACCGAACCATTGGCGTAGTTAGACGGCTCATTACCAGTCTGCGAAAACAAAAACAAAATTCTATAACTAATTCCTCCAGCTTCCTGGGTGACACAAAAAAGTTTTTTTTATCAAGGTTATCATTTTCCGTTTTGCACTGAACACATTTCTTAAAAGCGGAGATGACCCGAAGAGGAAGCTTCACCGTGGCGGCGAACGATGACAGGACAAAAAATACAGGACAATGCCTTGACTTTATGCTGAAGTTTACTACACAAAAAAGTAAGAAAAAAAACCGTAGGTAGCGCTGTGCAACCTTTTTTTTTTAATCACGTCTTATCAGGTCACCTAAGCTTTCAAGCTTCTGACTGACGTACTTATTTCATACCTGTCTTTTATGCTTCTCTCTCTCTCTCTCTCTCTCTCTCTCTCTCTGTGAAATGTGCTGCCCACACTCTTCTAAGGCCTTTTCTCCGTCCTCCCTTCTTCCTATAGAGTAGCATGTAGGCGAATGTATGCTTGCTAATCGTTTGGCTCTCAGTTCACCAGAAGAGACAGTTACTGATAAAGAACATCTCAAAATGTATATCTCTAAACTGGCGCTAACTGTTGTTTTTATGCGTGCGGAGACGAAATAGCAACATTCAAGTTGATCCCGACCTATGGCGTTATTCCGATACATTCAAAAAGCTGTCATGGTAACAAGAGCATATGATTCGCTTTAAAATACATGTAACACTTTTCCAATTAACCATCGATTGGTTTCATAAAAGACGTTTATTGCCTCACGAATCGACCACTGCAAGAAGTTTTACAATCCATCAAGTAGAGATTTGCCGCACGCTGCAATTGCTTCCTCTATTTTCTCGTCCCGACGAGTGCGCGGAGCCAAGCAAAGAAGGTTGGCAGAAGGAAAGAAGTTACGTCACGCGTGCATTATCACCTTGAGCACTTTTTTCCTTTTTTCTGTTTTTTTTTTCAAACGCGTGGTTTACATTCAGTGCGATTGCGAGCTTGTGTGCACAGCGTCCTCCCGTGGCGGCTTTGGTAACTATGTAGCTCCGGATGGTTAATCAGGCAATGGCCGTGAATTTCGGTGTATAGCATGGTCATTAGGGGTGTAAGGCCTCATTTGTACAAAAATGAGGGAACAATTTCTACCTGACTGAAAATTAATTGCTGAATTCCTGGCCGCGTGCTAGGGCTATAATGTATGGCTCGCGTCTTCTCAGGAGCCTCGACTATAACCATCAGCAGTGTTTTCTGACCTTGCTGAGAAACGTAGGTGCAGATCCTTACAAGAAACTTTGTGTTACATTCATGGAATAGCAGGTGGGTATTCTTACAATCCAGAGACCATCGAAAGGCACGATTTGGTGAAATTCACGTAGTTGCTCCGACCACCATGCTTGAGTCACAGGATTCCCGAAGTCTGGAAACATCATATTACCTGGCCAACCCTGCGAGTAAAAAAGGAGAACAGGGGCAATGTTGTGAAAACGATAATTACAGAAAAGCTGTTTAAAATATCGCAAAACTGTGCCGCTGGTGTTGTCAATTGTTAGAACGTCTATCTGAAATGCTGGTGGTGTTTGATCATATTTTCAGCGGCGCAGTTCATGTGCCAGTATTGCGGCACCAATTATATTGATACTCATGGCGCATTTTTGCTGTCGTAGTCGCTGTGAGGTTTTGTATAAAGTCCAAGCTTGGTAAGGTATCGCCGCGTGTCGTATGTTTGGCGTGCAAGCGAAAACATGAAAGGGCACTCGATGGCCGCGACTCAAGCGGATAGGGAGTGCATCAGCCTTGTCCCGACGCGGAAAACGCCCATAGTGGGCGCCTGAGCTGTAGTTGCGCGGACCCGGCAGGAACTGCGTACATTGAGCGTCGGGGCGTAATATCGTGTGGCCTATCTTGACAGGGATAAGCAGACGGCTCGTATCTCTGTATGTAGTGTGTTTTCGCAGTACAGTGTCTATTGAAGCGATTGGTAGCCCAAAAGTCACTTCGCTTGCTGCAGCGGCAGCGTTTTCTTACGCCAGCGTTGTGCTGAGTTATGCCACGTCGAATGCTATAACGGAGTTAGCTGTTAGTCTTACTTTATACAAAATTTCAGTTCGTTGCAACCACATTTGTAGCTTTGCCCTTACGTCGTAGCTGTGGCTTTTTATTCTAAGTGGAGAAGAATCGCGGCCAGCATTCCGACACTGTTGCTTGAGCTGCGACAGTGATTATGAAATAACAAAGCGTAAGGACTCCTTAAATGCTCTTTGTGCACACACAACCTACCATATGTACATTTAAAGGGGCCCTCTAATGCTTGAAAACATCGGTGCTGACCGCATAACTCGTAGTGGCGCTTGTAAAAATTATTGCTAGCGGAAATGACGCCGGAAGGTTGCCACCATATCATTAGATAAATGCAACGTTAATTGTAATCGCAGAGGCCCGTGTGCTCAGATTTGGGTGCACGTTAAAGAACCCCAGGTAGTCGAAATTTCCGGAGCCCTCCACTACGGCGTCTCTCATAATCATATAGTGGTTTTGGGACGTTAAACCCCACATATCAATCAATCAAATGTAATCGCAGTATTGCATCACAATAGGAATCACTATTAAATTTTTTTCGTTTGCATGATTTTTCACTCAAAGCTGAGGGGAATGAAGTTATCCGAATTTCTCAGCTTGAAAACTTCAAAGCTGGTCAAAGATTGCGCCGAACGCCATGGCTCCGGACGAAACGCGCCAGGAACGCTCCAGGCGCTGTTGTTTGAAGAAACTAAAATAAAAACTCCCAAGCATTTCCCCGAGGGTGAACATGGTTAAGTGTGAATACACGGGGTGATGCTATGAGGGGTATTTATTAATTCGCACTATTATATTTATTAATCACACTATGGTGCCTTTCTGGTGTAATGGTTCCTGGGAATCGCGATTTGATCAGACAGGGGAGTTTACGTTAACTCACTGGCGAATGCCAACGGATTTTAACTTTACTCCCCCTCACGACCCGCTCTCGACGGGAGACTGAGAGAGAAGGCGGGCGCGCGAGAGAGAGGGGTGCGCGCGCAGCTGCGGCGAGCGATGAGAGCGGAGGAGCGAGCGAAGGGGGAGGGGGTATAAGGCGCGTTACTGACACCGATATCAGCGTCGCGTCCGTGGCTTATTCGGTAGAGCGTGGCGCTGCGGCCCGCCAAGTCCTCTTTCTTTTAAAGATAGAGAGAAGACTGCGGACGCCGCCGACGGCGGTGGATGGTTTGGGGTCGCTTATAAAGTGTATTCACACTTAAAAAAATTGTAAGGGCGTTGACATATAGACGCAATCACAAAAAGAAAAATCAGTAAAGCTACAAAACATAGAAGCGTTCGCGAGCTGGCTCGTTTTGCACATGTTTATTATTTTTTATCATCAACACGTGGTTCTGGGCATTACGGGCAATATCTCATGCGAGCTTCCTGTACGGTAGGGCTTTCAGTAAATTTCATTGGGCAGCCTTCCGACGTCATAGTGTGAGGGAAACACGGTCAGGTGTGCCCGCGAAAATCTAGTTGGGGGCAAGCATCTATTTAATTGTATTTTGATATTTCTACACTGAAAAACTTTGCGCTATGTGCCCCTATCACCACCGTTCTTGTGGCACTTATCTCTTAAGCCTTCAGTGTAGGCAGCCAGCTGAAAAAACATGTAAAACTATGAGGTCGTGAAAAGTGTTAGAGCGCCCTTTCAAGTCTACGACTAGAAAACAATTCAAATGACACCATAACAAAGATGCTACTAGGGCGTTTTTATCCACGACATGGAGCACGTCAGGCACCGCATAGACACGGTGAAGCGAGCTCACAGTCGTTTTGTCGTGTAAAGGCTGTTTCACATGCCGCTATCGCAGCGAAAAAAAAATCGTTCCGTTCGCTCCAATCGCTCTGTTCGCAACTGTCGTTAATAGTGGTTTCGTTTCACATGGACCGCGAACGGTCTGCGATTTTCGCTCTGCGACTAGAGTGGCGAGTTCTTGCCACCAGCTCATTGTAACAGACACGAATGTAACTTAAAATATATGCATTATGATATCATGAAGTTGCCGTGAACGGTAACGAAGGGCCTGCTTGTTTCAGTCATTCAAGAACACTTTCGAGTCTGAATTCATTTTAAAATGCCCAGCATCGACCATTACCAAAACAAACAGGTCGACTCTATTTCGACTGGCTTGAACGGAGCAGCCCTATTTCGACGGGTTCCCGACCAAATATCGCTCCCGTCGCTGCGATCAGAGCGAAAATTTCCAACATGATGGAAGCTCGCCACTGACCGCTGCGGAGGCAGCGAACTGCTCGTTTTTTCGCTGCGAGCGAATTCGCAGCCTGAAAATCGCTACTTTTTCTGTCATGTGAAACGGCCTTAAGTTGTTCTAAGCACGATAGGTGCGCGCACAGGGTGTAGGGAATGGGAGGTCGCCCTCCCTAGTGAGAGGGGAAGGAAGGAGCATGAAATCTGCCCCATACAGTGACTTGGTAAGCGGGGAGGGGGGGGGGGCAGTTCAATAAACCTTCGGCCCCGCTGATGGGGAGCCCTGCGCGCAACACTGCTCGGCACGAGGCTTTGCATCGATTTCCAGTGAACACAGCGCAAAGATAACAAGCATAAGTATGGTAAGAGACATAATCAAGTGAGATAAGCGATTAAGGTGCTAAAGGACACCTCACCAAGCCCTGTATTGGCTGCGTTCCCCAAGTGTCGTTGACGAACACTCCAAGCCTCTCTCCACTCTCCAGTGGAACGTAAGGACCGGGTTCTCCACGCGGAGCAGCCACTCCTGGCTCCATGACGACGGTGAAGCGCTGGCCACGGCCGTGCAGGTCTTTAACGAGGTCTGGAAGCTTGGCAAAGTTGTTCTGGTCCAAGGTGAACAACCTTTGCTTGTACAGAATATCCTTGTCCACGTGAGCCACGTCCTGGTAATGAGAACATGACAGTTTCATAAGTTAGATTGAGCATTTCAAAAGTATAGACGAGTAGCAGTAACCACAAGGCTGTTTTGCTGCACAACAAGAACTCCCCCTTAGTCGAGGCGTTTTCCAGCATTGGTACAGCTGTTTATGTGCAGTGTAAATTTTCCCACGTTTGGCCGTGGTCGGGATAGAGGGGGACTCACAAAAACATCAATCACCTGGACTCACTCAGACTCACGGCTCGACCAGTGTCTGAGTGAGTCTGAGTGGGTCGACTCACTAGTCTGTTAGCCTAGATTTCGCTTTTTCGACCATGGTTTCAATGCTCTTTAACACCAATATCTCACATATTCGGTGCTGTTCTTGGCAGCGGTTGATATAGTATACCTTCGATGCATTTGCGATGGAAGCGGAAATGCTGTAGGCCCGTGTGCTCAGATTTTGGTGCACGTTAAAGAACTCCAGGAGGTCGAAATTTCCGGAACCTTCCACTACGGCGTCTCTCATAATCATATGGCGATTTTGGGACGTTAAACCCCACATATCAATCAATAGTATACCTTCGAAAGTGCTCGAAAAGCAGTACGGTCACTCTTCTTGAAAGATATGACAAGATAACACATATTTATCAAGAAATTCTCTGGAATAGTAGCCTAGGGGAGAGGTCAAGGCACCCCCCTACGTAATTCGCGCCTCTCATCAATGAATATTGAAATGGTCTATGAACGACACTGCATTAGAATATGAGCGAGTAGACTTGAGTATAAGCGTGAACAAGCTAATACTGACATTAAGGCTATAAATGAGTAGATAGGAACATAGGTAGGCAAAAAAAAGCGGAACTCACTCAGACTCATTCAAGAAATGTATCTTGTGCATTGAACTCCCTCAAACTCAAACTCGCCAAAATTTTATGGAGCCTAACTCACTTGGACTCGCACTCACGGAAATTTTCTTCAACCGGACTCACTTGAACTCATACTCTCCAATATATACTCATTACTCACCCGGACTCACTCAGACTCGAACCCATGGCTTGATCTGAGTCTCAACGAATTCGAGTGACTCGACTCATGGGTAAAATGGCCGACTTATGCGCGTCGTAAATGAGTCTTTTGGATTTAATGCGTAGTCTGCACTATTCGAACGCATGCATATGTAATATTTAAATGTACATTTAAGTGATTTAAATTCGCCCTCGAACACACATACACACACAAGTAGACACATAAGCTGCATTTTTTCTTTAACAGAACTTCATATCGTAATCTGCATTTCCGAATCAATTTCTAGAACGGCATTCACAAGAAATCGGTGGCGTTAAATAGGAAAAGAGTGAAATCTCACCTGCGGCATGTTCATGTCACGCATTTTTTTCTGCGTGTCTCGCACGTAGTCGGTGGTGCGATAACCCCAGCGGCCCAGGTGGAATCCAAGTGCCCAATACGGTGGCATCATCGGACGGCCCACTGCCTACAAAACAGAACCCGTCGAACAAACTCACCAAAAAGATATAGCTATAGAAATGGCTCGTAAAAAAAAAACTTCAGTCACTCTTTCTAGAAGGAATGAAGGAATGAAGAACAACTAGAGAAAAGGGAGGAGGGTAGGCCAGGCACATGCCCGGTTCGCTACCGTACACCCTGGGGGAATAGAAAAGGGGAGTATAAAGACTGAGAGAAAGAGGGGAAAGACAGGAAACGGGAAAAAATTGCCAGCACATGGGCTGACGCGAATGCAGCTGTGGTACTATGCAAAAGTGAAAGGCGTTCACATAGGCCCGTAGTCCTCAGAAAGTGCAAGAGGGATTCGACTGCCTTGTGGGTGGCTTGTGAACGTTTCGGTTTTCGCCCGCTCATTTCTTCCCCCGTTGTACGGTAACAAACCTGGCGCCTTGCTATATACTGTGATTCTTATAGTGATTCGTGGGATTGTTACGAATCGAGGAAAGCCACTAAATTCCTCAAAATTATGGTGTAATTCGTTAACTTCTGCATTCCATTTCAATATGTCTGATTAACTGGGCATATTCTGCAGCAGTTTACAAGAGTAGGAGGCAGAGCAGATCGTTCGCAGCAGCAGGATTAGAGCCATGCCAACAATATAGTGTAGGGGCGGATGACACAACGGTGCAAGCGCGATCGAGCACTCACCTCGGTGTATTGCCTGACAACTTCTTCGGGAGAGGGTCCCATGAAGAAATAAAAATCAAGGACACCACCAGTGGTCCTCAATGTCACAGCTGGGGTTGGTTGTAGCTGAATCTCTGTGGATTTCAACAATATATGTCTCATATATTACGCTGGAATAAACGAATATAGAAAACTCTGCGTTGCCACACGTTAGTGTAGCGAAGGTTGTCTTCCCTTCAAAAGACTCAACTGTCGCTAAAAAGTAATTGCATAAATATGTTTTTAAGCTTATTTACTCGCATCAGCTTAGGATAGCTGAAGTCTCCTTAATTTTATTACTGTGCCTTGCAACTCCGAATATACAACCAATAATAATACCTGTGGTCTGGCACTTGTATTGCAGTTTCGGCGCTATTATCCGATTGCGACGATATTCAATACGAACTAGAAGTCAAGTCCAGTATTCATGGCATCGGGCTTTGCTAAGTATAACTGCTCCTTACATTTGAAAACATTGTATTATGACCATGTGGTATCACAAACATGGCCTCCACGACTAGCTTCAGCAACGCGCAACGGCGCGTTGCTTGCGCCAATCGCGGAGGTCGTGGTCACAAATCACTGCCATCACGCATCAGTCACGCCGTGACAGTGCCGTGGGACCCTTAGCACGCTTCGCCACTAGTAGGCAACTGTCTCCTTCTACAATACACGATGTCCCACGTTAAATGAAAAGTTAACAAAGCTAAACGATGCTCTTGAGAAATGCAGTATATTGGCTATGAGGTGCGCCTTCTACATTTGAGGTAGTAAGCTTTGTCATTAGGATAGAGCAAAATAGGCAATTCATGGTCATAAATGAGTGCTTACCCATGGCGTTGCTGTTGAGCAAAAGCACGGCGTGAGCGCTGTTGTCCTTCTCGATGCACATGTACATCGGGTGCGAGCCGTAGAGATTCGAGTAGTCCTGTGAAAGACCATTTGTCATTATCAGCACGAAATCGTTCTCTGGTTAAATCCCTTCATAAGAACTACGCGTGCAGGTCACCGATCAGAACGTAGTTCAAATTTATTTCACGGTACTTACAACCACACCTTCTCTTTGTTTGTTTTTTGTTTTTCGCTCGGGCATTCTGTATTTATTATACATTTATAGTTTGCTCTGTTGTAACATGTTCTATTCAGTGATCTTGTACCTGCACTTTTTAGTTTCGACTATTGTCAGTTTTTAATAACCCTCGTTGTTGGGCTAGTTGATGCATTGCATCAAGAAAATACACCCAGCCAAAAAAATGAACTAACACAGGAAAAGGAGAAGAAGGCAGGAAAGCGGCTAGACTACGAACTGTTTATTCATGAACGCGAGCCTGAATTATATATAATCATGCGGTCACATGGTCATGTTATAATCTTTTTACAAAAACGCAAAGTACAATAAACTCACGTACATTAACTGTATGTAATCTTCGCGTTTTTATTCATCGAAGATTGCAGAAAAGATTCAAAGAAATCTTCCTCCTTCTTGCGCAACACCACAGAGCTATCGCTGCAACATGTCTCACCATCCTTTGCAATGTGAAATTATTCAAGTATTACACATGCCATTTTTTCTTGGCTTCTGCACAAAATCCTGATTTTGTTCAGTATTGGCTTACATTTACACTGTTTAAGCCCGTGCCTTTCTCTAACAATTCAAGATGTTCCATTGCCCTAATATTCACATAAGGACCCGTTTGGCTTATGTAAACCATCCCGCAAATCAGTGATATTTCATACACCACGCCAACAACACATCACCAAAATCTGCCCATGCTTCGCCTTGCGCTGTGGCTTCTTTTGGGCGATGCGTGCACATAAACCACACAGTTTCTTTGGAGCGGAAAACACCACGGGCACGTCATACCTGACAGCAACTTTTTTTCGGTCCATGCGCAAGACGGTGCGTATAGGGAACCACTTTTGGTCTCCTTGGCTGTGGCCAAGCTTATGTGTGTATGTGTTTTCCTTTCCTTTTTTTAGCAAAACCTCTGATACAGCAGACAATACAGAACTGGGAAAGCCAGCGTTTTGCAGGTTGTAACATGACCATGTGACTCCATGAGTGTTATACTTGAGCCACACGTTCGTGAATAAACAGTTGCCAGTCTAGCCGCTTTTCTGTCTTCTCTGTTTCCCATGTTCGTTCATTTTTTGGCTGGATATATTTTATAAAAGTATTCGCAGTTTGTACCACATTTTTTTTTCTATACGTCCCCCCCATTGGCATTGCTTTAATTTACTAGTGCATAAAACACATTTTCTCACAGGACTTTCTAATTCATATTTAGGCAAACATGTGGGAATTACACACAAATAATTGAAACAGAAAATATAGGAAGTGGCGTCATCAGTTCTTGATACTTTGTAAACGAAATCTACCGAAAGTTTATTCGGTAAACGAAGCCAATCTAAACTATCTGCAAGTGTACTTTAACTTGCCCACTCCCAGCAACTGGTCAATACGACAGCATGCAGACAACCTACTGGTGTAGGATATGGCAAGGCGTTTGCGTTGCTAGTTTCATTCGGTCCATTGCTGTTCGTACCTCAGGGAAGGCGTCCCTGTTGAATATGGCCCACGTCCTCCAATTCATGTCGTGCTTGAAATGGTCGTGCACGTGTTCCCCAAGACCATACACGAGGCTGCTGGGCAAACGGGCCGAAATCTGCAGGAACTGGTGCGAGAACACCAGCGCACCAACGCCTGTGTCGAAGCTGTAACGGCCATACGAAAAGAGTAAGTAATTGCATAATTAAGTGAATAAGTAAATAAGGGAATAAGTTAGTGAATAGGTAAGTAAGTGAATAAGTAAATAAGTGAGTGAGTGAGTGAGTGAGTGAGTGAGTGAGTGAGTGAGTGAGTGAGTGAGTGAGTGAGTGAGTGAAAGATGATGTCATGAAGAAACATACAGCTTGCAACGCGGATTTTCTAGTTTCGCCCATTAATTTTAAAGTTTAGCACTCAAGGCCGGGTGGTAAGTTGACAGGTATTGTTACCATTGTTATTGCCGTGTAGCACAGTGATATCTTAAAATACGACACCAGCGCACAACCCTGGCAAGCTTTGTTCGACAAATTCGCTGGCTTGATAACACTGAAGACCTTTTGCATAGTGTTGTAATAACTGAATGTATGTGTAACTAATATGTGAAAAAGCTATATATCAGCATCTTAGTGCAGCAGTGACCTACAAAACCAGTAGTCCGTTAGCCATCACTCATTACCATCACCTCAGTCGGCTTCTCGCGTGCGTAAATGCGCAGTCATTTATATAAGTGACGCTCCGCAAGTGAGTAGTCTAATCATCTCTTCAGCTCAAGTCGAAACTATGGCGACCAGAGCTTCCCACAGTGTATAATGTTGGGTCACCTGATTTCTATATCATTCTCGGTTCCATTAGGGCACTCGAACTGCCGCCACGTATGTCGCAAACCGGCGGAAAGCTATGCGTAGATTAATGCAGTCCGCCGATTCAATGCACCTCAGTGAACGAATTTAACGTGAATGCACACCTTCGTATAAAGCGGCACGAGCTATGTTCATTTTCCTTCCTGATTTCGTTTTGTGCATCAACCCTCTGTTCATTCCGTTAGGATGGCACACACTCTCTCAATTTACGATGAACGACATGGCTCCGCAACACAAGCATGACGCGCTGACTCCAGACACGAATAGCAAGAGCAAACCCTATGCTTGTGGCACGTAGAACTGCTATCAACCTAAAGCGTCCGATACTCAGTTCAGACACAGGGAGCACTCAGCCTCTGCTCACATGACGGTACCCGTCTTGGTTCGTCGCACTTGGAAACTGAACGGATCGCTGCCCAGGCTGTAGCTGGTAGCGTACATCTGCACGTCCCCTTCGTGAACGAGAGGAGATCCGAGGTCCATCTCGACGGGGATCACGGGGTCCGGGACCTCGTAGCGCTGCTCGGAAGAGTCGTAGATCTGCATACGTGCACGGCGTTGTTGTAAATGCGGCAAACAGTGTCTGCTTCTCAAAACGCTTAGCAAAAAATTCAGCCCGTACTACTGACATTTAGTAGTCAACACTTTCTAAGGGCGGAGCTCTTTAAGCTTTTTGTAGCGTTGGGCAGAGCGAACTGGAATTATCATCATTAACCTGGCCTGTCATTTTTGTGGCTATTATTTTACTTTTCTTTATTTCCTCACGCTGTTCTTTTTCGTGATGATGGCAAGCTTTAGTGCTAACTATACAACACGGCGCGCTGCCTTAAGTCTACGTGCTGCAAAAAAGTGAGGTGTAGTTTGCGAATGAAGACGTATACCGGTAATAGTATACGTGCATCAAAAAAGTGAGGTGTAGTTTACGAACGAAGACGTATACCAGTAATAGCACCTGTAAGCGTCTTAAATCAATGAAAGATCTGTTCCCATCCATTCTTGTGTTTTGCAAGTCTCTCTGGCAGATACTATACAACCTAATGAGGCGCTTTTAGACAATCGCACAGGTGGGAAGCACTAAGCTCTATGCTACCATCCAACCGATTCAAAGAAAATCGAAGCACGTACCTTGACCCTTAGGCGATATGGCGTCTGCATATGGACGCGCACCTTGAGGTGCGTGATATCGTCTCCGTACCGAGAAGGGGACGGGATCCTCAGCAGTGGCACCTCGTAGCCAGCGAACAGGGACTCCTCGGGGCCCGCTATCCGGTAGCCAGAGTTGAGTGGCAGTATGCACTTGGGCACATGGTCTCTGCAGCCATATAAGCAATTGTGCACTCTTGGTAAAAAATGTGTCAGAAGATAGCACGATGTGCCCTGCAAGAGCAATGCGAACAACGAGGCAGGATAATCGACGGAATGGTCTCGAGATAAAAATGTATACCATCGGTGAAATAATGCCAATGGAATCTTGGCATGTACATGCATGTACCATTGTTCCTTTCGCATTGCGCAGAGCTCCCTCCTGTTTCCCCCTTTCATTACAGACATTGGACATTCGTTCATTTGTTAAACAGAGCAACGCTTCCGTTTGTATACGGGCAACAACGGTGGTCATATGTTCTTATCCAGACAAACATGAAATAGCAAGTCACCACAACGAAAGATCACATTTCCTTATTAGAAACAACTGCTCGCCGACAATCTTACGCTCGAGAGAGCATCGATCATTGCAAAAGGGTTCGTACAAGTACGCATGTGACCAGCCAACATCGAGAGCCGTAGTTCTGTACACTTGCCGGCGCCGGATTTTTCGCTAACGACGCCGCCACCGAAGTATGTTTTAAAGCTCCGCTGAAAAGTGAAGAATGAGCCGCTCTAACCAGTGTCCACTGCTCACAGCAGTTCACCGCACCTGGTCTAGGGTTGCCACTTGGTTTCCCAAGGCCTTTATTGGAAACGTGTCGGCGCGCACACAATAGACGAAAAGAGAAAGGCGATAATACACACGGGCACAAACTCGCAACTCTGTCTTTTGTATACTGTATATATTTAGCCTTGTCTTAACGGCATGCGGTAGAGGTCATCGCTCTGCGTAGAAAAGGGTTGGAAGTCAATAAGAACGCACGTACAAATAGCCTAAGGTGCGCAGCAGTCAGAAAAGTTGAAAGCTATAAAAAAAATGTTGCGCCACGTTTAGTTGTCGGCAGTGCTGCAATATCTGTGTTAGCAAGCTTTGCTCACGAAGTCGGTGATCTTGCGATTCGAGTGGTGATACTTTGAGTGCCTTCATCTGAGAACCCCGATGAAAAATGAAGATGCTGATAATCACTGGCTTCATATTCACTAGTGCGATAAGTATGGCGTCCAGCATCGAGATTTGACCAGGTGCCCAGGTAAGAGAACTAATATTGACAGCCACAACTTACTTCAAGCACGAAAAGAAATTATGCGTGCAATATACTTGTCAAAAAAATTAAATGTATCCAAAAGCAAAGTTTTGACAAGTGCCAACTATTTTCATTTGTGGCACATTTGTCACTTCTATGAACGTACAAGTAAACGGAATAATTTAACCAAATTAGGGGAACTAATCGAAGAACTTGATTGATTGTTGAACACAGCCTAATGAAAGGAAGAGAAAACGAGGCCAAAGTACTTTCTTTGTGACGTTTCTCAAAGGTTCAAAGAATGAAACAACTCTACACAGGAAGGCAAATTAGCAACACCAACCATTTCGTGCGCATAATACATAGACAACACCTATACAGTTACTCGAATACACTTGATGTAAAATAAATTTTCCGTAGATTACCTCGATGTGTACGAAGTTACTTCAAGCATGCGTAAAAACAGCTGCAGCGTTGGTAAGCTAAATTCATTCGGTCATGTGAGTGGAGACAACAGAGGTAATGTGCATCATGACCACGCAGATATTTCACGTGGTGCTCCTATAAACACGTCATTGCCTGTGAACTGCGATGTATGTGTGGCTTTTTTCTGTATTACTGGCAGTCATTGGCGTCGTAAGAATTTTCCCCTGGCTAGAGCAAATTCGTCTTGCATAGCAGCTGGCGAAGAGGAACAGAGACGAAGAGGGATGGCAAGGAGTTTAACCAGATGAGCGTCCGGTTTGTTACCCTGCACTGGTGATAGGGGGGATGGGGATTAAAAAAAGAGACAGAAGAGAAGGAGATCAAATCACGCACAAAGGTGCAGAGTCAGTCACTGAGGCCAGAAATTTTGTGACCAACAGGACTTCAGCATTCCGACATCCGACAGGGAAATTGCAGCCTTGGAGAGGGTCGTGGGCGCTCCGTGTGGACTAGTGAATCGCTGAAAACACTGGATCGAGAACCTCCAGCAATGTCAGGGCCGTTTGGGCTGACGGAGTATTTAGCTTTTTCAAATGCCTAATTATGGTCTCCATGAGAGATCGCAGCGTCGCAGGGATGTCCTGGTCTTTTTCAGGCATGACGTGGTTAACCAGCACTGTCGTTGACTCAGTCAGTGTTGGCTCGGTCTGCTGTGACCGTTCAATTCGCTGTGGATAGCGCTGTGGCTTTGACTGTGGTTGTGGTTGTGGCTCTGGCTGCATCTTTGGTTATGCTGGCCAATTATCACTGTCCATACGCTCTGGTGTGGTCCTGTCCTCAGAAATTGACGCGGACACGTATAGCCTAGGAAGCAAAGGAGGTTGTGGAACTTGCGAACTACGTGTCGCAGAGTCCCTTGAACCACTACGGCACCAGGAGCGCCGCATTCTGACGACAGCAACAGCTTCCCGACGAGACGACTGGTCTCGCACCATCTGCTTAAGAATGTCCTTTTCCTTCTGTATCTTGGGGCAGTAATTTGACGAAGCCTCGTGGGACCCGAGGCAATTGCGGTACTTGAGCACCGTGGCGGCGCAGGAGTTTGTAGCGTGCGGTTCGGCGCAGCACGAGCAAAATATTGTGCTCTGACACACGGCGCTCACATGTCCAAACCTCAAACATTTGCGGCATTGAAGTGGCCTTGGAATGAACTGTCGTACAATATGCCAAAAGTGGCCCGCCTTGACATGCGAGGGCAGAGATTCTCCTTCGAATGATTGTTTAATAGAGCGAGATGTGCCCATGCGAGACATATGTATGATATTGATGTCATCAGCCACTGGTTTCACAAGACCGGTCAATTCTGAGTCCGAAGTTCGAAACAGAGATGGTGTGGCTTGGAGGCCGAGAGAAGGAGGGGGACAGCGTCTACAAAGGATCTGCAGCGTCTACAGTATCTATACAGTATCTACAGCGTGTACAGCGTCTACAAAGTAGACGCTGCAGATACAAGAGTGACGTACGCATTCATTGTTAGGTTTTAGTAATCGAAAGCACGAGTGCCTGGTCCCTCACTTTTCTATCATCCTAAATGAATCGGCTCCCATAGTTTCCAAACAACTGCTGCGAAACTGGTCACTCGTTTTCTGTAAATACCCGTAGCTCGCGATCTCGGACGGCCGATGCGCCTTTCGTGCATGCCGACCTGAAGTGTTCCCTGGCGGCAGGGCCGTCCTTGTCGTTGCGAACGTTGGTGACAGCCCAGCAGCATCCGCGGTCCTCGCACGTGCTCAAGTCAACGTCGGGGTTCTCCGGGAAGCAGTCGAAACGGTTCCGCTCCAGCACCGGTGCCTGAGCGACAAAATAAGAACAGAAATAAAACAGGAGTCGTCGCTCATCACGTGATCGACGGACACCGATACTTCGAAGGTATCTCTCCGGGAACTACTTTAAATTACTGCAAGGACATTTCATCATTCACGTATTCGCGTCAGTAACACACTAGCGCTCAAGCCTAGCAATCGGGGCCCTAATTAACAGCCTCTTACGCTGTCGAATTGTTCGTAAGAGGTATCTAAGGTCGATTTCATTTTAAGGGCATGATTGACTTACCACTAGTGAAGGCGGAGGAATAATGACAAATATAGCATAAATATTCGTGTATACGGATACTATAGTGCCCCCGCTAGAAATAGCAACGCTAGAAAAAAAGACAACACATACATTGCTCGAACAAAATACATGTGCAAATGGTCAACTAGAGGCCCTGTGCAGTCCTACATGGACGCTACGTATGTAACCAAACACAGGTAGTACTGGGCAAGCTCGTACATGCCGGACCACCAAACAGTTGCTGTTAAGCTTCTCTGGGACTAGTTTTAGGAGCGAAGATCCTTAAGGTGAGGGTCGTTCCCTCCTAGATGTACGTCCTAGTCACCGTGGTCGTAGTAGCCACTTCTAGTTAGTTTTAATAATCACTCACCAGATGGCATTGTGCCTATATGCTCTTTAGGTTAACCGTATGTGCTCATGATTTTTCAGCGAACTAGTAGCGCGGGAGTAACACAGACACGAAGCAAAGAGGAGGCACACAGAACAAGCACTCATTCGCTGAACAATCATGAATTACCAACTAGCCCACCTTTCCATCCTGTAAGTGCTCCCCACGGGACCTAAAGGTAGCATATTCATTTACTCTTATGTCCTTGTCAATCATAACACTAGATGGCGTTAAATGATTTTATAATAAGAAATTCACAGCATATCACGGAGTGAATGATGAGGAGTGTACATCCATCCGTCCTATGCATGCTCCAGTTCGATAGGAGTGGACGGACGGACGGACGGACGGACGGACGGACGGACGGACGGACGGACAGACGGATGGACGGACGGACGGATGGACGCTTCGCCCCACTCCCAATCATTCACTCCATGGATATGCTGTGAATTTTTGTGTAATAGTCGGCCTCTTCTATTTCAACAACACATGTTGTAGGCTGAACTCAACGGAAACTGCTTGTTATAAACCTTCTCAACGAAGGCTCACCGGGCGCCACCATGGGCCACTCTGGTGTAACATGTGTAAACTCCCGAAAAGTGCAGGGCCGACGCTGTGACGTCAGCTTTTGCACTCCCATGCAACAGCCTAGAAAGAAGAAGATCGTCCTATCCGTAATAGAGGTCTATTGGAACCGCATCACGTCATTTGTTTCAAAAGTTTGTTGACCAACTAATAAACAATTGAGATATTAAATTGCTTATTTACTGCTTTTACTGCTTATAGAGTATACAACCAGTATAAAAGAGCGCACGGAGAATCGTGTCTCTAATAGGCGTACGCTAGCGCAGGCTTAAATTTTTCTTAGGCTTTCTGTCAAGGTGTTGCAGAAATTTAAAGATCCTAGCCTTAGAAACTTCGCTACCATTAACTCATTGAATCATGGGGAGCAGAAAAACATAAAATGAAGAAGAGCGAAGAGAAGTAGAAAGATAGGGATTGAATATATATGGGGCGTGACGCTCGCGTCGAGCTAGCATGTCTGGCCTATATGCTAATGTAAAGTTTCCTATGCAACGGGGTTTATTGGCACAAGTAGTACTTGCACAGCAGGTCTATTGATGCGGAAAGCGGGCGGCAGCAACGGACTCAGGAATCACAGCACTCGGGGCAAACGCTCGCGCATGGCTCCTCTCGCTAAAGACGTGACCCACTGCGGCACATAATCTTCTTCCTCTCTACGATGCCCCGGCGACGAAGACGAGCCATCCTGGCAAGTCAAGGTGACAAAAGTAGGAGTGGGTCGTGATAGGGCTTGAGACAACTCACGTGGACAGTCTCACGACCAAGGCGTCGCCTGTCTGTAGATGGCGTGACCGGCTCGATCACGTAAGTTACATGAGATCGACGTTCGACCACGTGATAAGGACCGTGAAACTTGGGGCCAAACTTAGAGGACAGACCTGGGGAGTGGAAGGGCAGTCGGAGCCAGACGAGCGAGCCCACGGCAAAAGTCTCGACTTGCTGGTCGCGGTCGTGGCGGTCTTTTTCGAGTGCTTTCTTGTCTGAGGTGAATGATCGGGCCAACTGACGACACTCTTCAGCGTGGTGCACAATTTCAGAGAGAGGGTTGAACTCTGAGACGTCGGGACGATACGGCAAAATGGTGTCAAGGGTGGAGCATGGCTCACGCCCATATAAAAGAAAGGCGAGAAGCCTGTGGTTGACTGCGTCGCGGTGTTGTACGCATAAGTCACAAATGGAAGAATAACATCCCAGTTCGATTGGTCGGAATTGACATACATGGCGAGCATGTCTCCTAGCGTTCTGTTGAAGTGCTCAGTGAGACCGTTGGTCTGCGGGTGGTAGGCTGTAGAGGTGCGGTGCACCGTGCGGCATGCCCGAAGGAGTTGTTGTACAACTTCGGATAAAAAGACACGCCCTCGATCACTCAGCAGTTCACGTGGTGCCCCATGACGCAGTACGAAGCGTCGCAAGACGAAATTGGCTACGTCACGTGCACCAGCCGTAGGTAGTGGAGCTGTTTCAGCATACCTCGTCAGATGGTCGACCGCGACAATGATCCATTGATTTCGAGTGGCAGTGTACGGAAAGGGACCATATAAATCAATTCCAACGCGGTCGAAAAGGCGCGCCGTACAAGGTAGAGGCTGTAATAATCCGGGTGAGTGGGCCGCTGTCTTTCGTCATTGGCATAATGAACAGGACCGAATGTATTTTTGTACAAAGGTGTACATACCACGCCAGTAGTAACGCTGGCGGATCCGGTGATATGTTTGTAACACACCAGCGTGAGCATGTTGTGGGTCAGCGTGAAAATACGCACAGACATCAGATCGCATGTGGCGTGGTATAACCAAGAGCCATTTACGGCCATCCGCATGGTAGTTTCTGCGGTATAGTTGCGCATCAGGTATCTCGAAATGTGTGGCTTGGTGGCGAAGAGCGCGTGGGTACGCAGACGATGAGGAGTCGGAAAGAATGTTGAGGAGAGATTTTATCTATGGGTCTTTCCGCTGTTCAGACGACATGCTTGAGACGGAAATGGGAGTGATGGGAAAGCTGGCGTCCGAATGCAAGTCTGCGCTGGATCTCACTGGTGATCATGAGAGAGCGTCCGCATCAGAGTGTTTTCATCCTGAGCGGTAGACGACAAGAATGTCGAATTCTTGTAGGCGAAGAGCCCAACGTCCAAGGCGACCTGAAAGATCTTTTAGCGACGCCAACCAACAAAGTGCGTGGTGGTCTGTCACAACGTCGAAACTCTGTCCGTACAACTAAGGACGAAACTTGCTCAATGACCAAACGATTGCGAGGCATTCTTTTTCAGTTACGGAGTAGTTCATTTCCGCTTTCGTGAGTGCGCGGCTTGCATATGCGACGACGTACTCTAGAATACCGGGCTTTCGTTGCGCGAGTACGGCTCCCAGACCAACGCCACTGGCGTCTGTGTGCACTTCAGGGGGGGGGGGGGCACTTGGATCGTAATGGCGTAGAATGGGTGGCGACGTAAGTAGGCGGCGCAGTGTAAGGAAGGCTTCGTCACATGCCGGGGTCCAGTTAGAAAGATTAGGCGGACCAATCAGTAGTTGCGTAAGTGGGGCTATCATCGATGCATAGTTGTGGACGAAACGGCGAAAATACAAGCACAAGCCGATGAAGCTCCCAAGTTCTTTGAGTGAAGTCGGCTTCGGAAAGTTGGCTACGTCTCGAAGTTTGTCCGGGTCGGGGCAAATTCCATCCTTTGACACAACGTGACCAAGTATAGTAAGTTCGCGAGCCCCGAAGAGGCACTTCTTTAGGTTAAGCTGGAGGTTTGCCTTGGTAAGGCACTGAAGAATTGTGCGCAGACGGTCGACGTGGGTAGGGAAATCCGGAGAAAATACGATAACATCATCAAGGTAGCATGAGCATATCTGCCATTTAAGGCCGCGTAAAACGCTGTCCATCATTCGTTCAAACATTGCAGATGCATTGCACAGACCGAATGGCATAACCGTGAGTTCATATAGGCCATCCGGCGTAACGAACGCTGTTTTGGGACGGTCACACTCTGCCATCGGAACCTGCCAGTAACCTGAACGTAAGTCCAGCGAAGAAAAGAATTCGGCACCTTGTAGGCGATCGATAGCGTCGTCGATGCGGGGAAGAGGGTACACATCTTTCCGTGTAATTTTGTTCAGTCGCCGGTAGTCGACACAAAATCTAATCGAACCGTCTTTTTTCTTCACTAGCACAACAGGTGAAGACCAGGGGCTAGAAGATGGCTTGATGACACCGCGCTGAAGCATATCGTCCACGTGCTCTGCAATTACACTTTGTTCCTTGGGTGATACGCGGTAGGGGCGTTGCCGCAAAGGAGGGTGCGTTCCCGTGTAGATTGTGTGAGCGACGGTGTTAGTTTGACTAAGTGCCTTGTGAGGAAGGTCAAATGAGTCACGGAATTCATGCAGAAGGGTTATTAGCTGGTTCCGTTGATCCAGAGGAAGCTTGCTGTCGATGGAACCATCGAAAATATCCGAGGAGTAGTCATCCCGCGTAAAAGGAGAAGTAACATCGTTCAGTTGAAGTTGCTGGCCAGCGTCGTGGGACTCAATAGGCACAATAACGTTGTCATCAACAGGAAGAACATAGCCCAGTGTTTCGTGAGCTCTTAAGGTGAGAGGGCATGAGCTAGGATTACAAACGACAATTCCGGAAGTATCTTGGTGAGGTGGCAGAACGGCGTATGGCAGAGACGTACCGTGGCGGCGACTGAAAACGTCAGATGGGGAGAACACAACGGTAGAGCCGGACAATTCAGTGCGATTGACGGGGACAACGATGGCACTAAGAGGGGGAACATCTATGTCGGAAGCAACAAGAAGCTTGCCAAGGTGAGTGAGCTGATTGTCGGTAGATGGCGCATCAGAAAACACAGAAAATTCCACCTGCGCGCGAGCGCAGTCAATTACAGCATGGTGGCGTGACATAAAATCCCATCCAAGTATCACGTCGTGGGAACAAGCGGCCAACACGAGAAACTCGATGTGGTACAAGACGTCCTCAATGATTACTCTCTTCCTCTCTACACCTATAACAATTTACGAGTGTTATTGTGCACGCTTTCGATAAACGATGACCCACTGTGAGCCTAAAAAAACCACAAAAGTACTTTCTCCTAAACCCTGTTGAATGTAACTTGAAAGTGAGAACTGTGGTCGCTGGGTGTAGCGATGATTGCAAAGCACTCGTCAGTTCCAGTTCATATGTTCCAAATTACGAGTAACTTCAGTGTTTTGTGAATTTGTGTGGATGAGCCAGTGGTTTATATACTAAAGCTCAAGACCAGTTATACACTCGTGAGCAACAGCATACGGACCACGGGACTGTGAGCCTGAATTGTCGTGTGCGCCATCTATAATGGCGGCTAGTCTGCCGTCAGGAGCATTGCTCTGGTGAATCCGCGGCCAGAGCAATGCTCTTGACAGCAAGCTGTTCAGCATTAGGTGGCACAGACGACAATTTCGCTACGTTATCCCATGATTCTTATGCTTGCTCACGGGTGTATTTGATATTGATTTACTCAAGCAACCTTCGCCTGATGTTGAGAGGTATACAACAGTGAATGACCATACAATACAAAGTCATCCTTTACACTGTCACTGCCCCGCACGGCCCTTTGACGTCACTCACCTCGGGGCACTGCGGCTTCCACTCCGGTGTCGCCGGAAAGGGCGCCAGCGTCTCGTCCAGCGTAGTTCCGCCGACGGTGGTCTCCGCTCCGCCGGACACGTCGGCGACGCGCCTCCCGAACAGGGTTCGCCAAAGCGGGCCCAAGTGCTCCCTGAAGACGAAGTAGTAGAGCGGCACGAAGACCGCCGTGAGCACGAGAAGCACGATGACTGCGGCCAGCAGACAGCGAAGTCGCGTCGACAGGGACGAGAAGTCGTCGTCGCAGCAGCGTTTGCGGTGCTGCTGCGGCTTTAAGGTCACGCCGCCGCCTGCCAGGGCAGACTCCGCACTCGTCCCGTCCTCGGCGCTCGAAGACGAGCCCTCTTCCTCGTCCTCCTCCTGCGTAATTCGTCGCACAAAGCTGGTCAATCAGCGCAAAGGTATTTTTCCTCATGTCAATAAACAAAACACTTGCCCTTACCTACAAAGAAAACACCCCATAAATCCACAATAAACGTAGGCACTTGGCCAACTTTCGCGTACATTACGGGGTAATGCAAAATCACGGCCCCAAAACGTCCATTATCCCCTTTTAGGGACAAAATTTCTGACGAGGCCACGAGAGACCTAATTACAAAGATCGGAAGAGCCACCTGGCTCTACTCAATCAAGCCCAGCGAGCCGGAACTACTAGTGTAGCCCTGTTCTGAGGAGCTCACCCCATTGTCCAGAAGCCTTAAAACTAACAGAAGTTTTTCACTACGACTACTGAACGTGGTACACGCTTCGCGCGTTGGTAATTTGTGCTTTAAATTGCAGCGAGAAACTATAGCGCACACGATCTAAACACGACTACGTGGATTCAACGGCACACCACGACGGCCTAACTTAGGTGAGGGTGAAATCCACGTAAACTACAAGAATGAAAAGGAGGAACTTGAAAAAAAGACTAGAAAGTTTGGACAGACGCCCCTTCATAATACAAAAATTACTTTATACAACGGCCTGAAAGCCTCTTCAGCAAAGGGCGAACGTCTTTCTAAACGACTTCTTAGTAGTAAACAACTGTATTCGCAAAGCTGTCGTGCACACTGGACTAGGTAGCCGCTTCTAAAGAACAGCTATGTGTTGCCATATACGGAATTACGTTTTAGTTCATGCTGTCAGCATATCTTGGATATAAGTCTGTGAGTATGAATGTTATATTGAAAAGTGAACGCCTGCAAGCCAGCTGTACCATGTTTTGTATAGCTTCTTAAAGCTTTCCAAATGTTTTTTTTTTACTTGTTCATTCTGTTTCTGGTTAAGTACTTTTTGTTTTTGTTTCTTTCTCTGTATAAATTATAAAAGCAGTGTACTCCCTACAGCAAGCCAGCTCACACAGCAGCCAACACAACGAAAATGTACCCGTGTAAATAGACAGGTTCGTGTTAAATAACCCTAGTGCGTCGAGATTATAGTAGAGTTCACCACTGTACTGTGCGCCTCGTGTTCATATCCTGGTTGTTGGCATTTAACTCCCAGAGATGAATATTATATTACAAGTGTGAATATTACAACAGGGACGCAACCAAAGAGGGGGAACACAACGCGCACGACTTTCCATCCTATATTTTTTTTTCAATGGTGTACTTTCGCGCAGTCACTTGAAGCACATAGTTGTTGATATAATGCAAAGCTGTCAGGCCCCGGAGTCCTTTGTCAGTATAAATTGTACGCAAGTATACATACTAACTTTTCTCGCCCTATCTGCAAGTTGATGCGTGACACTTGGTACTTGTTGCTCACGTTTGGCTAATCCACTAGAATTACTATAATACGTCACTCTGTTCCGAGGAAAACATATTGCGTGAATGTGTTTTGAACAAGTGGGTAACAATTAGAGTACTAGGTACACTGCTACGGGAGAGCATATAGCCGTCCCTCTAGCCCAATTCGACAGATAGCGCATAGTCATGAATGTGCTCGTAGATTTATGTCATACGTCGTGAGGCATGCGCGCTTTGCCGCCACAGTCCACTGGACAAGCGCCGCATTCTTCCTTGTGACACAAAGTGCGAACCGCTAGCTGTACACGCGACCATGCGCGTCGTGTTCGTACAGCATGCTACACACTTTGTAGCTTTTGCTACTTGAGTACTTTCCTCGTTTCTGTCGACGGCTGTGTTATGTCGGTGGCTCCTGTGCGTGTCTCTGCTATTTAAAATGAATGACTTCGGTCAGCGTGGCTCCTTCCCGGTTGTTATGTGTAAGTAATTCATCACGACGTGACA
Source organism: Rhipicephalus microplus (assembly GCF_013339725.1). NCBI lineage: Eukaryota > Metazoa > Arthropoda > Arachnida > Ixodida > Ixodidae > Rhipicephalus > Rhipicephalus microplus. The sequence continues at coordinate 321,844,493 of NC_051165.1, forward strand.
GTCACAGCGGTCGCGATCCTCTAGTAAAAAGCGTCTGCCTTAAGTGCGGCATTGCTCTTGCGTTGCTCTTGCATTGTGATTCAGGGTCAAGGTTCTGCGGCGAAAATAGGGTGAGGGATGCCAGGACGGAGTGCTTGTCAGACATTCCTTATATATAGCATGTCGTCATTCAATATTATTCTACCATCTTCCGTTTTCGCCTATATATAATATTAAAATCTGTAATGCTTTGTGCAATATATCAGCTACCATAGAATACTTATTTGCCCATTTTGGTGATCGACATCATGTCAAGAACTTAGTCCTTGCCGCCATGTACCACCCAATATTGCCTTAAAGAACACCTCCGCCTAAAATCCCCATTTCGCCTCCCGTTAACCCTCACCACCGCTCCGCACTGAGAGAGAGCGGCGCGAGGACCTTTGCCGCAATCTGCATTTAAGCGGCACTATCAGGGGCGCCCAACTTTAACGACCTCAACTCGTTCTGATGCAACGCGCACGCCCACATGTGCGACCCTTGTTGCCTGTACCACTCGGCAACACTAGCCCTGGCTTCCTTCAGTGCTAGGAGGCACGATTCGAGACCACGCTTCAACGGGCATTCCCGCAACCGCTAGGCGAGGTTTCTTCCATGTGTATTCGTTCTCGGGACCTGCTGCTGCGTCCTCGGTTGGGTGTGGTCGGTTGGGAGGTCGCCGTGTTCTCGCGCCGTGGCCCCGGCGGCCATCCGCGATTAGAAGCGGTCGTGAGCGCGGCGTTGGGCAGGCGCGTCACGGACGCCCAGAGCGCCTCGTCGTCCCCCACTTTTCGGCTGACTGACACACTTTCGAGACTCTTTATCGCGTGCGTGTACGCGCGTATGTGTTTTTCGGTGATCTCTAAGGCGAAATGAAGATGCGTTTGTTCGTCGGCATGCCGAGGATGGAGATAATTAAGCGCAGCGTGATTACGGGGGGCGTCAATCATGTTTCACGCCCGAGCAAGCTCGCGGAAACCCGCGCAATCTCGCCAGACGCGCAGTCCATCAAACGCAGCAATAGAGAGAGAGCTTTAGTGCCCGGGACCCCAAGTGGCTCACGTATATTCACGCCCTTACGGATGCATATTGCGCGACTAGAGATGCCCCGAAATAGAGACCTCACCTCTCTAGCCCTCTTCCCCCAATGTAGAGGTGTTACCAAGCTGGAAGAGTGTCTTCGTGACATCCCCGTCCTATCTATCTATGTCCTCATCCGATACTGCGAGTGCGCTTGGTGCCAACAATGAAAGCTCCAACTAGGTGTATACTTTTAGCTTCTAATACGCGTGATTCAATTCAGCGTCAAAAGACTGTGCTTTGTTCGCACTAGGGCTTGTGTCATGCGGCGGGATGTTCTTGGTCTTGGAGAAGCCCCGCCTTCGCGTTCATTATACGCAACAATGGCGTTCTTGACCTTCCTTTAAGCCGACAGGCTCAATGGGAAAATGTAAATTGTTGTAAGTGCTCTTGTTTAACTTCTGTCGCGTGTGAACTCGCTGTGTGTTCCGAGTCATTTCAATGTGTATAATTTGAGTATCGCTATTTGTACACGTCCCCGTTTTGCCTTCCCACGTCTTTCCGAATGCCACCTTAATTACTTTCGTGTACTCCCTCGCGAGCTTATGTATGTTTAGACTGCGAAATTTCACTTGAACGGGCCCCAAGAAAACCCAAGAAAAGGTTCGTTAAAATGAAAGTTCGCTGAACTGGAACAGCTGTGTCACTTGTTATCACGAGCTCAAGAAAACGTAAGTTGTCGAAATGAAATTTGAACCATCTTATGCGAAATGCGACCTATTTGATAGTGAATTAGTCCCTATCTAATTTGTTTTGAAGAATGTAGTAATCTTTCGCTACACTTGTGCACTTAGTGCTGATGTGGTCTTCAGTTGAGTTACTGTGTCCAAGCCCTCATACACCTTTTCCGGCAGTATATGCTGCTGACCAGCGAAGAACTTCAGTTTCTCCGTGTACATCAGTGTTTATTCAGCCGAAATTCTCGGTACTTCTTCTATAAAAGTTGCTTTTTCCTCCTAATATCCTCTTCCCTGAGCTACGACGCTCGCCACAATGTTTTCTGCAGGCGCCGCGGCAGGTGTCTCTGCGCGAGAGCCCCTGGCGACAATAGTCCACACTGTCTGCACCGAGTATTTAAGACAATTCAGACCACAATGACGTGAAAAGCACTAGATGGTGTCACACAATATGTTCGTACAACTGGAATGCTCTCTGCGCTGATTAAATTCGGTGAACGTGTTAGCGTTGGAGCCAATGGTGTTTCAGCGGGGGATTGAAAATAACTTCGGTTAGTCGTGACGCTGGTGTCAAGACTAACCGAAGTGCGAGGCAGCCTTCTTTGTTTCTGTAAGGCTTCCTGTTCCTTTCCTTCTCGCTTTCTTTTTCTTGTTTTCCGTTTATCTTTTACCTTGTTTTTTTCTATTTCTGTTTAGTTTTACTTTCTATTTCTTTCTCTTTCCTGCTCTTTCTATTTTTCTTATATTTCGCCTTTTCCCTCGCTTTCTACTTCCCACTGGATTCCTCGCTCTTTTTTTTTTTTCAATTTTGATATGTGCTTTTGCCCGCGTTACGCCAAGCGCGCGGGCAAAAGCTTTATTTTGCTGATGATCATAGGTGTTCATCATCAAGGCCCTTTAGGAGAAGAGGAAGACGACCTTGGCGACTCCCTATCCCAGACATTACCGCCTTAATTCCGGGATTAACTTGTAAGAATCATATGTCTATAACTGCAATAAAGCAATTAACTTTAACCCATCTTTATACCAATTATGAAGACTTTATTGACGTGTGCATTCAGCAATCATTAGATAAAGAATAGCTTACGCTGCCCCGGTTTTACATGCGATATCACGTAACTTAGACGAGAGGATCCAAAGATTGTTGGCCAGATACCTCCGTATATCTTGTTGGTCTACTACGAGCATCTGCCAGTGCATTGGTAATTGCGGAGTCTCGTCAACCGGCTTTCCATGCTTTGATAGTCACGGAAACATGTCGCCATTATCTTCGGTTGGCAACTCAACTCGCTAATCATCCCCTATACCGAGCTATTCCGGAGAGATCAGCGGCACGAATACATAAAACTATAGTAGAATGCAAGTGTTTACTGCCTATACGCACGAATACTGGCCTCCACATGCATCCCATCCACCATGGCGACTCTCTATCCAAGATATTACCCCTTTAATTATAGGATTAACTTGTAAGAATGATTGTGTACTCAGATTTGGGTGTACGTTAAAGAACTCAGGTGGTCAAAATTTTCGGAGCCCTCCACTACGGCGCCTCTCATAATCACATGGTGGTTTTTGGGACGCTAAACCCCACGTATCATTCAATCAAACATTCACAACTGCAGATCTTTATGGAATACTGTGTGCTCTACGCTTCGTATGTTTACAGCCAGGTCCACTTCGATGGGCAGTTATCAGTGATTCACAGTCCTTCCTCATTAGTTTCTTTAGAAGGAATCAGCTTGAACAAAATACGAAATACAGAGGACTTACGCTACAGCAGAAGATTTAAACCACACCATAATGTTCCAATGGGTAGCAAGCCACTGTGAAATCACAGGAAATGGCATAGCTGATCACGTGGCACATGCAGCGCATCGGGAGAATGATAAATCACTGCTACCTCTACCGATGAGCGACGCACGATGTCTAATAAATAGGCTGAGCTGTCGACTGTCTGTGAAAACCTGGTTCTAAATAGGTGCCCAATACTCTCAGTTATACAGCATTGATCCCGGTAGAAAATTTGATATTTCGTTAAAGGTTAGCCAATCGGTAGAAACAGTCGTCCATAGGATAATCTTCGACTAGGTACGGCCTACACGAAGACCTTCCGGTATAGAATAAGGAAAGCTAGCAGTCCTACCTGCTTATGTCGAGAAGCTCAAGAAGGTGTGGAACACATTTTTCTACATTGTAAAAATTATGACGGACCTCGACAGAAACGTTTACAAAAACTAAATTATTTGAATAAGCGACCTTCATCAAAAGCAAAAATCTTGGGTCCATGGCCAAAATGAAAGTTACAAGCCACTGCAGCGCGTGCAGTCGTTCACTTTCTGGAGGAATCAGAAATATCTCAAAAGTACTAAACAAAAAAGTGTATTATCGTCATTATTAACCAGTACGTTTCATAACAATATTTTTATGTTTCACTACGATATCTTTGTGAAAACCTTTCTGAAAACAGTTCAGTACTTATCAGGCAAGATCACCTTAGACGTTTTATTGAACTTTCATGTTTTGTGTGAACACTTAAATGGGCTTGAATACTTGTGTTTTTACAAGCTATGTGTGGTGTGGACACATTTCCATATAGTGTGCACACATTTATGTGTGGCATAGACACTCAGTATTGAAAAAATTAGCCGTATCTCACGTACCGGGAATCAACGTTATGCCAAGCATGCGGAGGGAAAGTGACCGTGTTGCATTTTTTTATTGAGCGACACGTCATGAAATGACGCTAAATATATGCAAAAAACTCCCAAGTATTTCCCCGAGGGTGAACATGGTTAAGTGCGAGTACACGGGGTGATGCTATGAGAGGTATTTATTAATTCGCACTATTATATTTATTAATCACACTATGGTGCCTTTATGGTGTAATGGTTCCTGGGAATCGCAATTTGATCACACGGGGGAGTTTACGTTAACTCACTGGCGAATGCCAACGGATTTTAACTTTACTCCCCCTCACGACCCGCTCTCGACGGGAGACTGAGAGAGAAGGCGGGCGCGCGAGAGAGAGGGGTGCGCGCGCAGCTGCTGCGAGTGAGGAGAGCGGAGGAGCGAGCGAAGGGGGATATCAGCGTCGCGTCCGTGGCTTATTCGGTAGAGCGTCGCGCTGCGGCCCGCCAAGTCCTCTTTCTTTTAAAGATAGAGAGAAGACTGCGGACGCCGCCGACGGCGGTGGATGGTTTGGGGTCGCTTATAAAGTGTATTCACACTTAAAATGTTGCACGCACAGACGCCCCGTCGTGGTCGTCTAGTCGCTGAGGTACTCGGCTGGTGACCCGCAGGTCGCGGGACCGAATCCCGGCTTCGGCGACTGCATTTTCGATGGAGGCGAAAATGCTGTAGGCCCGTGTGCTCAGATTTGGGTGCACGTTAATGATTCTCAGGTGTTAGAAATTTCCGGAGTCCTCCGCGGCGGCGTCTCTCATAATCATATGGTGGTTTTGGGACGTTAAACCTCACATATCTATCTATATATCTGCACGCACAGACATATGTTGATGATGTTTATATAGCCAGTTGTTTGCACTTGTACAACAAAGTAAACTGGAACATGCGTATTAGCAACACCAGAAGCTGATATCAAGCGCTGGCGCTCGCGAAGATGCTGGCCCTGGACACTGCTACATAAATCAACTTCAGCGCATGGCCCCTAACCCCAATTTACATTAACCCAACGTGACGGTTGTATTGATTGATTGATTGATTGATATGTGGGGTTTAACGTCCCAAAACCACTATATGATTATGAGAGACGCCGTAGTGGAGGGCTCCGGAAATTTAGACCACCTGGGGTTCTTTAACGTGCACCCAAATCTGAGCACGCGGGCCTACAACATTTCCGCCTCCATCGGAAATGCAGCCGCCGCAGCCGGGATGACGTGACGGTTGTATTTATTGAGTACATATGTAATGTTCATAAAATTTGGTAGGCAGCACTGCAACCTATTGATGTTTCTTGAAAGTCAGCGTAGACCTTTTTCGTAATTATAGTTCCGAGACCTAGCGTAGCTCTGTGGTAGAATGTTTGACTGCCACGCAGAATGCTTGGGTTCGATTCCTGCTGGCACCCTGAAACTTATTATTAGCATTCGTCGGAGGGTCAACGCTGCCTATGTCAGATTTTTCTTAACACTGACATTTATTTGATGCCTCCGTTGGGTCGCCGCTACTGATGTCGGGTATTCCTTAACGCTCCCGCGTTAAATTTGTCCATGTGTGTTCTCGTCGTTCCTGGGTAGATACCAAGTATCAATCACCTGTGGCGCACAGCCGCATACCAGCGGCACATACCCACCCGTGGGTATGTGCCACTGTCTGGCCGGAAGTGTTTGACGACGTACTACGCGACGGTGTTGTGACATTGTTCATGTCTTGACCAGCACGTCATATTTGTCGAACCATCTTACCCTCCTCCCATTCTAATTTTGGTTCACGCCAAGTTAAGGAGGTGACCGCGAAAGCAACCAAACGTAAGCGGCTAGATAGATAGATAGATAGATAGATAGATAGATAGATAGATAGATAGATAGATAGATAGATAGATAGATAGATAGATAGATAGATAGACAGATAGATAGATAGATAGATAGATAGATAGATAGATAGATAGATAGATAGATAGATAGATAGATAGATAGATAGATACGCTTTCGCTAAGAAATGCTTCACATTTAAAACGTGGACTCATTGCGTAGGCGTCGTGCTATGTACATATGAATAGCCTTACGTTTGCTACAAAATATGCGATGTCAGCTTTTGTGAAAGAGGAATAGCCGGCGCCAAGCATTGGCACCAATCTCTCCTTATATAGATTAATTTAAGAAAAGCCATCCAAAGCAAGAATAAAACGTATAAGACCTCGAGACTCGACAAAGTTTTTTTCCTCCGAATGTGCAATAACGTGATGGTTATTACATAAAAACAATAATAGTAAACAGGGCACTTTCTTTTGTGCATACCATTTCTATTACAATTTGCCACTAACCGTGACATCCAGCCAAATCTATCACTCTGTTTTTTTTACCGGATTAAATAAGCGGGCTTTTTTCCCTCTCAGTTTATAACGCAACCGTTTAAATAAAATAGATTCCTTTACCTCTGACGCACGTCAACTACCATTCCGCTTATTCTGATTCTTCTCCAGCTAAAGAGAAGTTATAACTTCAGATCTTTGCAATATTATCCTATAGCATAGAGATGAAATAGGCTCAAGTACACAGTGAAGTTGATTCATAAACTTTTGATCATACTTATCACCGTAATTATCGTTATCTGAACTCAGCGCTTCTCACTGTCGAAATTACCACCAGTTGAAAAGTCCGTCTGTGAAAGAGTTTGTCCCCCAATGCATTGACACAAAGGAAACCAAATAGATCGAGCTCAAGTGCTACCATAATAGTGTAAGGTCGCTTGAATAGACACTTTTAGTTGGGCTTACGTAACGTGCCTACGTACGCAGCACTGCCATGGGAGAGAAGTGCGCATGCGCAGTACGTAACGTATTTATTCCATCGATGCGTGCGTACGGCCGAAAAAAAAAACGTGGCGTGCGTAAACGTGACGAGGCGGAGCGTACCCGGCGTGACGCTCCTGCGATATCTCGATTGAAATAGGAACCAGATAGCAAAATGGCAGCGATGGACTCGAATGCAAGGAGCAACAAAGCCGGTCCAAATCGAGTATATTTTACTTTGAAGGACGATGTTGCACTGCTATAGTGGATGTACGAAACATAGATCCGTTTAGGCATCCGGAAAAAACCGACGTAATAAACCATGGATCTAAAATTATTCGCCTTGGCTTGGATGCTAGTGGTCATTATCAAGGCCGCTACCGCATGAGTGCGCTAAAAAGCATCCGAAAGCTGTTTTATTTCTAACATTTGTCCAGCTAAACCAAACGTATCTCGGTACGGTCAATACGGGGAACTAACAGTGTCGTTGAACGCTTCGCATGCAGAGTACGCAGCGTATCGTGCCGCGTACGTAGGCTCGTTACGTACGCCCAACTGTCTAATACGGCTGATGATGCTGATCAAAACTAATAATACGGCTGATGATGATGATCTCGACTGGTCCCCCAAGAGAGGGGACCAGCCGAGAGGTCGGTTACGCTGCTTAGAGGAGGTCAGCGGGGATCCCTTGGGACACCGCGGCCTCCATTGCGCGTGAGATTACCCGGCATTGCTGTGCCGAGTCAGTGATATGCAGAAAGGACTCCCATGTATCTTCTTTGTGAGAAGTGTCAGGGTACTTTGGGCACGTCCATGCCATGTGTATGAGGGTGGCCGATTGTGAGCAGTATTTACAGTGTGGTGTCATGAGGTGTGGGTATACCTTGCTATAGAGCCAGGGGTTGAGAAAGACACCTGTTTGAAGTTTGCGCCACAGACGGCTGAGTCAAGTGGCGCTGCAAGGGTGTATCCATGCGAGGTGGGCGATAAGCGCACGCAGACACACACACACAGCCCGAACACCCGGTCAGCCAGTTCGTAGAAAGCGGATGACTCAACTACGGCCGCGGATGTTTCGTCTACATCGGGTTTCCGGTGTGTTTAACAAAAAAGTACAAACGACGCGCTGAGTAATAATTCGTTATCGGCGGAGCAACGAGGAACCGGAGATGGGTGAAACAAATCCTGTCGAGCTGCTGCGGGAACAACGCACGACACAAGCGCATCCGCATGACTGCATATTGAGAAACTTATGACGCCCGTGTTAGCTGAGCGTCAGCACAGCTGTGCACGTGAGGTCGCGATGCTGAAGTGGCCGGTTCGTTCCCGGCAAAGTATAATTACGAAATCGCGGGCAGTCGTGGAACGCAAGTATACACGCTCATGATTACTGCGTGCTGGACGCAATATGTGTGCACTGAGATCTGCATTCGGGTGGAAATACAAAATAAAGCTGATTCTTGTGAACGAAATTTGGAAGTTCGTTTATTTGGGCAAGCTTTATTCAACCAAGTCCAGCGCAGGCTTTGACCGGCAATTAGGACTCCTAATGTATGAGACGCGAGAGAGACCCTTGCGAGAACGGGTTTGCTCCTCCTTCCTTTGCCTCGCCTTTGGCCTTCTTGGTCAAAAATCGGCCCCCTCGTGCATCCGAAACATCGTAAAGTGAGTCGTAGAAAGTACAGAAATATAACCGCCAACGACAAAAAAAAACTGTGAGCGTTGTTAGCACAGTATGCGGAAATTCTATATGAACGATAAGTCTTATAGTGCTTATGTCAATGCGTTATAGTGCTTACCGTCATGCGCCGAGCAAACGCCCCCCTCTCTCTTTCGGGAGATCTGAAGTGAACGCCAAATAAGCGTCAGTGACCGGTGTGGCACCAAGCAAGCACTCCGTCTGGCCTCCTAAATCTGTCGGATCATCCTTCACTGTAGAGACAGGTGCGCTTATTCGGCATTTTACGGTATATCAATGTGTTTCTTCGTACAGGAAATATTCACGTGGCATCATGACCACGAGCGTGGCAGTCGCCATACTTGCGGTCTCGCGCACGAAGATCATCTTCGGTCCGCAACTAAATTTCTCGGCAGCACGTCTTGTGTTGATATTTTGCTTTAACAAAACTGTTAGTGAGATGCAGCGCCGCCAAACAGCAGCCTGTCGCATGCCGGATCGCTGACGGGCCACGGCTATAGCGGCGCACAAACTGGCGCCACCTGGAGGGAAGAGCTTTGTGAATACGTCGTATGTGAATTCCAGTAAACGGAGCACCTCGCCCATTTTGTCCATTGTAAGCCTTGCCGCAGAGTCAACGAGGAGGCGCTAAGGGGCCCCGAGACTGGAGAATAACTGCGAGAGACGTAGGGTATGCGGAGCTTGCACGCCGCCGTATTTGGTGACGTGTGACGCATATATCCGTTGCGCAAAACGACGGAACTGAGCATGGAGAACGCGCAAGCTGTACCTTTCGGTCACTGGAGAACAGCCACAACGAAGCATACGGCGCGCTTCATCAAACCAGAATGAGGTCACATAGGTAAGAGGGAGAGAGAGAGAATTGGCCGGGAGGAGAGAAACCCACAACCTGCATTGCGTGACAGCTGCGCGAAGAAAAGCAAGCTAGTAATCGAGAGCGTTACATGTGGGCAGATATATAGCGTGTGTGTATGTGCGTGCGTGAGCCATATAGTGTGGTGCTTCCAACACTGTATTCTGGCGTACGCAAAGCTTCTCTTTCGAAAGGACGCGCTTTTTTTTTTTTTCGATGGTATTGCGGCTTTTAAAACCCGCCAATCATGACAGCAATCTATGCGATAACTGTAGTGATCATGGGCGCTTTAGGGGCCAATTACACGCGAAATCTATCATAGATAAGAATCAGATTTCTTTTATGTAAACAGCGACTTCGATCGCAAATGCGCGCTCTCGGTTGAGCAAGAAACCCACCGAGTTGAGGTCTTGATAATGACGCACGATAACAAAGAACTGATATTACAGAGAGACAGTGCTCCTTGGGCAAGCCTTGACTTCCTTTCGCAGTCGTTTTTCTGCGTATGCCCGTCCCTTCGTCAGCGTCATCTATACCGTACAATAGGAATTATCCTTTCGCCGAAGTATCGCGATGCTCCTCAAGTCTATCCAGCTTTTCTTGTTTTTTAGGGGCGAAGCTTTTTAAAGCGGCACCCATTCGTCCCTCGTCGTAGTACGTAACATGTCTTACGCTTTGACCTGCAAGGTGATGCCGGTGGGAGATTGCTCCTGTGCGTTGTTAAACAATAAAAATTTCGCAGCGTGCGCGTTAACTAAAAGCCGAATTCTCCTGTCTCTCATTCCCCATTAACCGTCATTGCCATATACATTGAGCCCTATCTGACAAGAAAGGATTGCTACGTTATACTCGCTGGGCGTAACCTCCTTGGTTTTAGAAAGGTTTAAGGCCAAACCCCTTAAACGCGAATATGCACGCGACAGCGACGAGCGATGCTATGAGCGACGAAACAGGGCGTTGGCGCGACGTGTCGCGGGGTAGTTTTCGCGCGATCGCTCGGTTCTCCAGATTTGGAAACCGTCGCCCATTGCCCGGAAGTGCTGGGCTCAAAGCGCCGGAACAGGATGTACATGACTAACGTATTGCCGGTTCTCTTCCTGTGCCGCAAAATCACCACCTCCTCTCACTCTCTTCTCCGCCCGAGTCACGCGTGCACAACGAAGAAACAACGTAGTGTTTATGCACGTGTACATAAAAAAGTGCTGCAAAGCAATAATAAACACCTTCCATTCCATTACACAACAATATATCTTATTTTTCAATTGCATACCGCTCTCTACGCGGTTTTCTTGGTACGAAAAGACGGCCTCATGCAAGCATCGGTGGAGTTCGCTCGCCGAAGCCGTCACGTGAATGACGTTTGCCTGCGCCAGCGACTGTTCGCGCGAAGGCAATCTCCGTCACGTCGCTCGTCGCTGTCGCGAGCATTTTCGCGGTTATCAGGTTTGGCCTGCGTTGGGCCGCAGTGCCATGAATACAGTGAACTAGTATATACCATGAAGTCGAGGTGGAAGAACGGTCACTGGAGTCCGAGGACGGGGTACACTTGCGAGAGATGGTGTCGGCGTCTGTAGATGGCGTAGAGCAGGACCAGTAAATCAGAGCTGCGCTGTCGTCGAAGGTCGTCGGCGACAGGAGATGACGTAGGACGAGCCCAGTCGGCCAGCGCTACGATGACGCCGAAGGTCGCGAGCGCGCGGAGCGCGCGGGCGCACAACCGGTCGGCACGAAATCCAGGGAGCGCGTCTTTCCTGTCTCTCCTATCCCCTCAGTTTGTTGTTGCTTCTTCTTCCTCTTTCCTATACCTTTACTTCTACCCTTTTTATCCCTCCTTTACCCCCATCCCTTTGTGAGCTCTGTGGCGGTGTCGCTCACTGAAGCAGACAATAACGGGGCTCACTTTTCTCTTCCTTTCTCTCAAGAACCACTTCAGAGGTGGTTAAAGGTGGGAAGTAGACACGAAGCGCAAGCAGTAAGAAAGTGTGCGTGTGCCACCTCTTGTTTAGTCCTTGGAATGTCCGCTGGATGGCGGTGCTTCTATACGCGGAATATATGATGAAAAGATGCGAAATGGTGGTACTTGGAGTGTTGACTAGATGGACGAACGGACACACAGACAGATGCATGGACGGACGCACGGATGGCTGCATGGACGGATGGACGCATGGAAGGACACAGGGGCGGATGCATGGACGAACGCAGGGGCGGACGCACGGATGGACGTGCGGATGCACGAACAGACGCACGCGTGGAGGGACGGATGGACGCACGGGTGGTCACACAGACGGACGCATGGACGGATGGAAGCAAGAACAAATGGACGGACAGATGCTTCGCCCAACTCTCAATCATTCACCCCGTAGATATGCTGCCATGTTTTTCCCTTTCGTATATATGGTAGATTGGTAGGTATCAATAATGGTTGACCGGGTTTAACGTCTCAAAACCACGATATGATTATGAGCAGAGCCGTAACAAGGAATCATTTTTACGGGGGTGCTTTTTTTGTAGAACAGCTAACTCTGGCAACGGCCGGTCGATGTGAATGCATGTAAATATTTCATTGTTGTTCAAAAACTTGTAGCGATAAAGAGTCTGGTTGGTGTTAAAAACCCCCTCAAGACCATTGTAGTTACGGACCTGATTATAAAAGACGCCCTGGTGGAGGGCCTCAGACGGTTAAACAACTGGGGTTCTTTAACGTGCAACTGAGTCTAAGTACGCCCGCCTCGAACATTTTCGCCTCGATCTGAAATGCGGACGCAGCAGCCGGGTTTCGATCACGCGACCTGCGGGTCAGCGGTCGAGCAACATACGCATGACCATCGTGACGAATTGACTAGTAGGCAATGCAAGTAATCACATTACAATTGGAGTGGGCATTGAATAGGCAGTTGGGAGTTCAATTTTTTTATTGCTGTTGCATTGGAGCAATCATCACAACTTCCCGGAGCTTGCGGTGGTATCCCAATTGCCTTGCGGTGACGACAATGGAGTGGTAAGTGAGTGAAGGTGCAGACATGCAACAAGTGCGCGCAGATTTGGTAGCCTACGCAAGGGGCTGTATTCAAACGGGAAGGCCCAGCAAGTAGCCGAACAACAGTAGCCAAATTTCTAACCATTAAAAAAAACGAAAAAGGTTGCAAGCGACTCTAATGCTTGACTCAGGTGTGATGGCAGCGGCAGTCACCTCTCGGAGGTCGAGCGCCCTGGAACATTTCTTTGGGCCAAATATGCTCCTTCGCACTGCGAAAGCGGATCTCGGAGGCCACTTAGTACGTGGTTGAGATCCGCTCTGCCAGCCGCCGCATCAAATTTCAGCCCCTCACTAGAGAATCATCTGCTATTACACTAAACTCACTCCATTATTTTTTATTAATTATTTCACAGGTTAATTTACCCTTATTAGAAGTAAACTTACACTTCAGCATCACATGTATCGAATGTAATATAACTCTTATCTTGAACCAGAACCATGCATCTCCTGTTAGTTTTATCTCTTAGAGAACTTTTTCTGGATACTCGGAAAACAGAAGGTAAGTGCATGATCCACCGAAAGGGCTTCGCTGAGAAAAAATAGCGTCACTCGAACCTCGTGCCACTAATCAGACAGATCTAATGAACATTGTGGAATCTATGTGAAGCAAAGTTGTCGGAAAGCTCCGATAGGATACATCTTCCGCAACACCTTTTTGCTCTAAAAATTGCTCCGTGCACTTCTAGTTCGAGCAAAGATCCCCTACAGAAGATGTTACCTCATCTGTTAAGAAAATATCGATCAAAACATTTTCTTTTTGCTTGCATGTCAGACACTCCAACCTGTCTGCGCCGCAACGTACTGAGGAAACGACAAAATATGCACATATCATGTGTGCGGGGGGGGGGGGGAGGTTAACGTCAAATGCTTTGTTCTTCGAACTGTGCTTCTTTTTTTAACAGTTTAGGTCTTATGCCAGCAACACAACGACAGCTATAAATGGTGATAATGACAATTAACAAGAAGAAGTCCTTCATCATTCGGAAGTCAACGAACGGATAGAAGCTTAAAAAGAAATATGAAGCCCCTGATTTTTCGGAAAAATCAGGCCGTGTGAAGTTTATCGTATGCGAGCCTCATATACTACGTTCTAGCAGTTTTTTTATAATATTGTTACGAGTGATTGTGTTTATTTACAGATGAGGTGAAATGGCGTCGGGAAAGAGCAGCGTACTTCTGATACAGGCCTAGACCGCTTCACCCAACCACACAGGCCAAGCGCCGCTCCACTATACTCTTCTTCTTCCGCGCGCCGTAAGCTCGCGCATCTTCGTTGCATTTCCCCCGGCGGCAGACGAAGCTCGTCAAGCGAGTTAAATAATCCTACGATGGTACTGTTTGAGGCGGGCTACGTGAACAATTTGCGTAGTGCGCGAACGCCGGTTATTGGCTGTGACTCGGGCGACAACGTAATTCACGTCACTGAGACGAGTGACTATCACGAATGGGCCGGAACAGTTTGCTAGAAACTTCCGCTACAATTCTTTTCTACGAACAGGAGTTCACAACCAAACGTAGTCGCCAGAAGAAAACTCTACGGGATATGCTTGACATCATAGCGACTCTTGCTGTGTTCTTGAGAAGACAATGTTCGAAGGCACGCTAGTTGGCGTGCTTCTTCAGCGCGACACAACGTCTGAGCGATGGACAGATCTTTCTGATGCGAGAAAGGTAATAGAGTGTCCAGAAAACTGCGTGGATTTCGTGCGTAGAGCAGAGAGAAGGGCGAACGTCCAGTAACTTCATGCTTGGCGTTGTTATGCGCGTAATAAATGGTAGGACGGCGTCCCAGTTCCTGTGGTCAGCATCAACGTACATCAATAGCATATTCATGAGAGTTCAATTTGTTCTCTCAGTGAGACCGTTAGTTTGCGGATGGTAAGGTGTGGAGTGGCGATAAGAGGAGCCACAGAGGCGCAAAATTTCTTCAACCACATAGGCGATAAATTGTCGTCCACGGTCACTGATGACAACCCGTGGAGCACCGTGACGCAGTATGACACGTTTTAACAGAAAAGAAGAAACAGCGGTTGCTGTGGCCGATGTCAGTGCGTTCGTTTCCGTATAACGCGTTAAATAATCCACGCACACTATAACATATCGGTGGCCCGATGGGGTCTTAGGAAGATGTCCGAGCAAGTCGATGCCGACTTTTCAAAAGGAGATGTCGGTGGAGGGATGGGCTGCAAATAACCTGCCCGGGCAGTGGTGGATCGCTTGTGGCGCTGACATATAGCGCAGCTGGCGACGTATTGTTTTGTGGTCTTCAACATTTTCGGTCAGTAGAACCTCTCACGTAGTCGATGTAGCGTACGTGTGAAACCGAGATGACCGGATGTTATGTCATCGTGCATAGAACGAAGGACGACCTGGCGCAGGCTTTCCGGCACCACTAGAAGCAACGGGAGGCCGTCGGCTGAATAGTTTCTTTTATACAGCAAGCCATTTGAAATTTTAAAGTGCTTGTCGGCGGAGTTATGTGCAGCTTCGAGCAAGGATTTCAGAGTACAGGGTGCGCTGTTGCTCACGTTTGAAGCTGCTAGTATCTGGGAAGTCGGAGGAGACAGAAACTAAATAGTCATCAATGTCATCGTCGTCAGCGCTGATGTGTACTGAAAAAAGGCAGGATGAGCAGTCGGCATCTGTGTGACATCGTTTGCTCTTATAGGTCACAGAAAAGCTGTACTCTTGGAGGCGCAACGCGCAACAAGCCAGCCGGCAAGACGGGTCACGAAGTTCCTCAAGCCAGCATAGTGAGTGATGATCAGTCACTATTGTGAACTCGCGGCCACGTGGATACGGTCGGAACTTCTGAATGGCGAAGACGACTGCTAAGCACTCCAGCTCGGTGACGGTGTAGTTCGTCTCTGCTCGGGTCAGTGTCCGACTGGCGTATGCTACGACGTGCTGACGGCTGTTGAAGAGTTGGACAATCACAGCACCAACACCTAGCCCACAAGCATCAGTATGAAGTTCAGTCAAAGCATCAGGATCAAAATGCTTTAAGATGGGTCCTGAAGTGAATAAAAGCTTCAGCTGTTGAAATGCAGCCTCACATTTATCATCCCACAAGTACGGTGTGTCTTTATGAAGAAGGGACGTCAGTGGGGAAGCAAGTTGTGCGAAATTCTTAATAAATCGGCGGAAATATGAGCACAGACCCAGAAAACTTCGCAGGTCCTTCACTGTTCGTGGTGGTTCAAAGTTGCGAATCACTGCGGTCTTCTGTGGGTCTGGTCGCACGCCTTCTTTATCCACGAGAAAGTCGAATACCGGGGCTTGACGTTCTCCAAAATGGCACTTCTTTGAGTTTAGAACAAGGCCAGCTTCGCGTAAGCATTCAAACACAAGCGACAAGCGGTGGTTATGCTCTTGAAAAGTCTTGCCGTAGATAATCACGTCATCTAAATAGCACATGCAAATTTCCCATTTTAGTCCACGGAGTACTGCATCCATAAATCTCACGAATGTCGCTGGAGCATTGCACAAACCAAAGGGCATAACGTTAAACTCAAAAAGACCGTCTGCTGTACTGGGATCTGGTGTACTGGTGAGAGGTACTGGGATCGACACCCAGCACTACCACCAAACTGTTGCGAGTGATTGTGTTTATTTACAGATGAGGTGAAATGGCGTCGGGAAAGAGCAGCGTACTTCTCAGACAGGCCTAGTCCGCTTCACCCAACCACACAGTCAAGCGCCGCTCCACTACTCTTCTTCTTCTTCTTCCGTGCCCCGTAGGCTCGCGCATCTTCGTTGCAATATCTCTTTTCCTTCGTGTTTTACTCCGTTCGCCAGCATAGGGCAGCCAGCCAGTCTAAGAACTGGCTAACCTTCCTATCCTTCCGCTCGTTTCGTTCGTCGCCCTTCTCCCCCTTCCTTCCTCCTTGCTTTCTTTCTCTTTATCGCACTGTGGAATGCTTTCTACCAACCCTTTCCTTTCTCTATGCCGAAAATTTGACCTTCACCTGAGTGCTCATCAGCGCAAAACTTCAGTTGCTACAGGAAGCAATAACGGTCGTGGGTGAGCAATTAAAATCAAGAATGAAATGTGGCAACGCGGAATAACAAGTGACCCCGACGTAAGAGCAGATTGCCGTATCGGAAACGGTTGACAAGCGCCTGATATAGAGAGCACCAGTTATTGGAAATCTGCACAAATACAAATAGGCATGCGACCGGCGCACTTTCGGGGGGCCGAATCTTTTATGCTTGCTGAAGTCGTTTTTTTTTTCGCGAATGACAATGCCACCGAAATATGCGAGTATAGTAACAGGTTTTGCTTGAAAAGTGTAGGGTATGAAAGGCGGTTTCAAAAGAAAGTCCAGGGTTGTTTAGCGGGCCCGTAACAGAGCCACTCCGGCTCCAACGTGGTGTTAGCTGACAGCAAGCCGAGGTTTGTCTCTTGGGCTCCACTAGCTCGCTCCTCAAAAACTTTATAATACACAGTACCTTGTCTGTATTTTTGTTCACTGCAGTGAAAGTTATGCCCGAAAAGTGGTGCCAGGCAAGGTCATGTTAGTGACCTTAATACTACATCCATGCGCAACCGAACTTTGGTATAAGGCGAAGAAAGAAAAAGGAACAGCGTTTGCCTCACACGCCGTACAAACCGAATATCGACAATTTTTTTCCGCGCAGACGCTGCCCAACGGGTGTCTTAGTGGCCCTGGTTTACTGAAGAAGCGCCAGTCCTGATAAATTTTAAATGCCAAGCATTTCTTAGCGAACTTCGGCGACTTTGAGCGTATCTATCTATCTATCTATCTATCTATCTATCTATCTATCTATCTATCTATCTAGCCACCTACGACTTTTAGCTCTCCTGGCCGTTTAAATAATGGTATCAATACCAAACTTGGTATGGCATAACATGACTGTATGGAGAACATAATCGACTAGTAATAACATGAAAATCATGACATGAATGTCATGAATGTCGTGATTTCCATTTCATGGTTCTGCAGCTCCTGCAGTGGTTTCGTTCACATGGCATGTTGCAAAACTAGTATGGTATGACATGATTGCATGGCGAACACAAGCGACACACCCTGTCATGAAAATCATGACATGCGTGTCATGTAAAAACATGACTACATGCCAAGCTCGTGATGCGCTCGCGACTGTTTCACTAGCGTCACATATACCGAATTTGGTATTACCGTACGTGAATGGATGACAAAGGTATGTTACTGGTGCAAAGATTATAATCATGAATACATGCCACGCTAATGATGTGCTGGCGGCCGTTTCGCTAGCTTCACTTATACCAAATTTGATATTACGGGACCAGAATGGATAACGAAGGTATGATACTGGTGCAAACATGATAAACATAAGATGCGTGTCATGTAACAACATTACTACATGCTACGCTCATGATGCGCTCGCGGCCGTTTCACTATAGCGTCACAAACACCAAACTCGGTATTACGCGACGCTAACGGACGACATAGGAAAATTACTAATCTAAACATGATAATCACGACATGCGTGTCGTGTAACAACATGACTACATGCCACACTTATAATGCGCTCGAGGTCATTTCGCTAGCTTCACACATACCAAATTTGGAATTACGTGACGTCAATGGATGACGAAGCTGTGACTAGTGCAAACGTTATAATCATGAGATGTGTGTCATGTGAGAACATGACTACTTGCCGCAGTCAAGGCGCCAAAACATTTCGACATGATGCAGTGCGCGTGCTCACCGACGTTCCTTTTAACGCATCATGCCGGCGTTGCCACGCCAGGCGCTGGTCCTGCCATATACTCGCAGGTGCGCGCCGCGCTGCGTTGCTTTGACGCATGCGCGTTTCAGCGCGTCCGGCATCCCTCCGTCACGAAAAAAGGGAGACGCAGTGTTGTCTAGCTAACGCGTCGGCGCGAAGTGCAGCATGCCGCATTTCGAACCGGTTGCCGTTAGGCCTCGCCGACGGACGCTGGTCGCGCCGGTCATGCCTGGCGTCATACTATAGAGTGCTCGCATTTTGCTAACGTAGCGTCGCTGTGCCCAGCGTGCGTGCGCGTCAGCGCTACATTGGAGTATATTGGGCCCTTCATGATGCACTCACGGCCATTTCGCTAGCTCCACATATACCAAATTTGGTGTTACGTGACGTCATTGGATACCCCGCCGCGGTGGTCTAGTGGCTAAGGTACTCGGCTGCTGACCCGCAGGTCGCGGGTTCAAATCCCGGCTGCTGCGGCTGCATTTCCGATGGAGGCGGAAATGTTGTAGGCCCGTGTACTCAGATTTGGGTGCACTTTAAAGAACCCCAGGTGGTCGAAATTTCCGGAGCCCTCCACTACGGCGTCTCTCATAATCATATGGTGGTTTTGGGACGTTAAACCCCACATATCAATCAAATCAATCATCAATCGTGACGTCATTGGATGACGAAATTTATGACTAGTGCAAACGTAATAATACTGAGACGCGTATCATGTAAGATCATGACAACATATCACGCTCATAGCGTGCTCGCGGGCGTTTCACTAGCTCTACATATACTAAATTTGGTGTCACGTGACGTGATACCAAATTACGTGATAGCAATGACGCGAATTGATGACGAAGGTAAACGACACATCCAAACATAATAATCATGACATGGAAGTCATATACGGCATCATTTACCTGCACCTCGTAACGTTGCGCTGATTTTAAAATGACATACGAACCTTCCTCCTCCGTGCTTCGCATATCATTGATTCCCACTGTACGTGGGATCTGCCAATTTTTTATAGGGTTGGCGTAACCAATACTCATCCATATTTCGTCCCCCACAACGATAGCTTCTTTGATTTCTAGGCTAGCGTTTATGGTAGTAGAATAAAAACACATCTCTGTTCGGAAATCCCGCAAGAAAATTGTGCGTTTTGGGTAAATTTTGAACAATTCTAGCTTTACACCTGCTCCTATGAAACTTGTGAACCTTGTGAAAGTTTCCACTCCAGAATTGTTTTTAAAAACCCCTTGGATATAATCACGGACTGTAACTTCATACTCCGTTTCACAAATATATCAAGTACTGTTTGGCGTCATTTTAGCGAGACGGCTCAGTGCTCTCCCACAGTTGAGTACGAAGTACTCAAAATCGTTAAACATTTTTTTTTCTAAACACACTGTGGCCTGCAGTGTTAGATATAGCCACATTAGGCACGGCTCACTGCTCTCTCATAGTTGAGTATGAAGTACTTGAAATCGTTAACCACTTTCTCTATGCACATATATAGAGTACCTCGTACTCTAAATCGTTAAACTTTTTTAAACACACACTCTAAACCGTTAACCACTTTTTTTAAGCTATACTTTGTAAATACTATGTTAATACCTAACATAGATCTTTACACTTCATTTTTATGTTCTTCGTTTACCATGTTGCGTACATAGGTAAACATATTTTTTTGTAACAATTCCTGTGTATCTGTGTATGTTGTGTTCCGTGTACCTATGTAAGCATATCTTTTTGTAACAATTTTCGGTGTGTCTGTGATGTTGTGTTCTGCCGCGATGTTCTGTTGGATTGTAATTGATGTTCACTGTTCGTGGGAATAAATTTCTCAAAACACGTATATCAAGACACACAAAGAGATTGTATGTCTGCACGCTGTGCAGTTTCCCTGCCTGCGGGACGGCATAGTAGAGTACCAATAGCTCCAAATTGTTCTAAACGAGCGTATGTGAGAATATTAATGTTTTTTTCCTTGTGGTTATGTGATGTACAATTGTGAAAATGTGAATGTATTCTCGACTACTGAATCGTCGAGCATAACCCGTGCTCTGAACATAGTGTAAATAATTTTGTGTTTGAGCAATTTTAAAATTACGGCTTTCGGCTCTCCCTTAGTATAGAGTATGAAGTACTCTAAACAGTTATTTACTCTTCCTAAACACAACCCTTGACTACCGACTATTGCCAGTTAGGATCATTTTGGCACTTTCTGCTCTCCCGTAGTAAAGTATCAATACTCTACATCGTTGAACACTTCTTGTAAACACACTCACTCTTCCAAACTTTGTATAAGAACGGCTCTCTGCTCTCCCATAGTTGAGTACGAAGTTCTCGAAATCGTCAAACACCTTTTCTAAACACCACATACCCATCGTGGCTTACGCCCGCTCACGATTGGGACTGCTTCCTGTTACCCCGCAGTCGAGATTACAAAGTACTCTAAATCATTAGAAACTTTCTAAACACACAACATAGTGATGTTTGTCGTATGTGTATGTGCCACTTATGGAATGTTACGATTTTTAGGGGGCGAAGCTCCTTAAGCCATGGGTCGTGCGTCCTCGATGTATGTATGTATGTATGTATGTATGTAGTATGTATGTATGTATGTATGTATTATGTATGTATGTATGTATGTATGTATGTATGCAGTAGCAGTAGTAGTAGTAGTAGTAGTAGTAGTAGTAAGTAGTAGGTTAGTAGTAGTAGTAGTAGTAGTAGTAGTAGTAGTAGTAGTAGATAGCCAACTTTCGTTTAGTCCTTGGAATGTCCGCTGGATGGCGGTACTTGCATATGATGAATATATGACAAGATGCGAGATGGTGGTACTTGGAGCGTTCACAAGATGGACGAACGGATGGACGCATATACAGATGGACGGATGCAGATACGGACGCATGGACGAATGCATAGTCTGCCGCACGGACGGACGAATGGAAGCACACACAGGCGCGCGGACGCACGAACGCTCGCTTCACCCCGTTAATAATAATTCACTTCATGGACATGCTGTGACGCTTTTTGTACACAGTGTAAATAAGCTTTTTTAAACAGCACTCCCGAAGCTACGTGGAGTACAGTGGCAGTATCCTTGAGCACCAAAATATCGTTTCCAGCACAGCTGCCTCATTGTCAACGAAAGACAAGCTTTATAGCTCTGCTTCTCACATGAGCCATTACATCGGTATACGTAGTATGTTAGACCATCCGTGCATGCACTTGGTATTCTCAAAATTATTACACCAATTATCGGCTCGTTGCTGTAATAGCTATCCTAAGCACGATGACTTGCAGCAACATGTCAACCCCTGTACATCCCTGACCGTCACCTTACATTCGAATTCGTGCTTTTAACTGGCTCTGCACAGCGAGAGATCAATGGCTTAATCTGCCATAATTTAGTCTCATCTAACGCTGAGGGTAAAGTATCAGGTATCTTTTGTTGCTATTGATTGATTGATATGTGGGGTTTAACTTCCCAAAGCCACCATGTGATTATGAGAGACGCCGTGGTGGAGGGCTCCGGAAATTTAGACCACCTGGGGTTCTTTAACGTGTTTTGTTGCTATTACTTGGACCACTCGAGGCAAGAGACGCCTCAACATTAGCGCCAGTGATGCGTGGATTATGCAAAACACCCTGAGTTCCTGTAATTGCTTGCAGCGCTTAGTTTACCCTTCCGCTCAAAAACGGTACATGATTGCCGGTATGAGCACTGTTCTAAAAGAGACACGTTCTTCGAAAAGAGCCACGTTCTTCACAAACGCCAGGGGGACTCGCTCGCTGGATTTCGTGCCGGCTGGTTGTGCACCCGCGACCTGCGACGACAGCGCAGCTCTGGCCAACCGGCTCGCCCTCCGCCATTTCCTGACACCGTCAAGCTCTCGCTGAGTGTTGCCCCGTCCTCGGACTCCTTCGACCATGTCAATCTTTCTCTATCTTCCCTTAACTTCTGTATGTGGGTGTCCTCATCTCTATCCTTTTTAATCCTCCCTATCCTTTTTAAGATCCCTCCTTACCCCCATCCCTCGTGAACCACTGTTGAGGTGTCGCACTATGATGCAGACAGTTACGGGGCTCACTTTTATCTTCTTTTCTCTCTTTTAGGAATCACACAAACGCCAGCGAACGCTCACTCTACATGTGCGTTTCTGATCATCAAAAAAAAAACGGTGTGGTGGCGTTCTGGGGGAGGTTTTCACGTGTTGTAATGACCGCAGAGAGCAAGTACCGGCAAAGCAGGCGATCGGACGCCAAAAGGCGCCAAGGAGACGACGCGACGCAGACGAACATGTCTTGAGGGACTTTCGGCAATACGATTGGCTAACTAGTTTTCCAACTTCCACAATGTTGCAAGATATACTACCGAGATGGAGTACCACGCAACATCAACCTCTCACCTCTGCAAAAGCGTCGTGTCAAATGATTATGTTCTCAGCGAGAGTACTATCTCTATGCCAATATTGTTACGGGGCAAATACATTTACACGGTAGACACTCAGAATGAATTCAGTGGCTAACAAGATGGCGCCGCGTTCGCAGATGATGATGATGATGATGTCTCTCCTAATGGATCATGCCCACGACAGGGATTGGTCAAGAATTGGTTATATAAAATTTTAGGCCCCACTCGCGGGGTCTGTCAACGTCGTCTTCGTCCCTGTCCTCTTCATCATCCTCTTCAGCCCGTTACATGATTTTCCGGTGGAAGGAGCACCGACCCGATACTAATCAGAAGCTAGCCGAGTGATATGGCTTGAGCCGCGTAATAGATACTAACCCCCGTATTCAGCAACGCTCCTTCACTTCAGCTTGACTTGAAACCGCCTTCAATACAGCGCATTTGAAACGCGTCTGCGCGTCTGTGCTGCCTTTGCACCGCCTAAAGACAGCCCGTTCGAAACGCGTTTGTGCTGCATTGAAGTCGGTGGCAAGAGAGAGAGAGAGAGAATAAACATTTATTAATAACAAATGCACACTGAGCCTTCTTTGGGTGGGGCCCTCAGTCCAGGGCTCCATTGCCTTGCGCGACCATGCGAGCCCGCTGGACCAGCTGCTGCTGTTCCTGCCGGCGTAAGCTGAGCAGTGCAGACTCCCAAGAGGAAGGGGTGGAATTGGGAATGGGAGGAACGCCCTGTGGGGCAGAGTATTCCCACGTGGAGTGGTAAACCGTCGGTACGAATCCACAGAAGGGGCAGTAGGAGGGGTAGAGAGTCGGATGAAAGCGATTTAGCATATAAAGGCAAGGAAATGAATTGGTATGTAGTTGCCGCCAAGCGACAGCATCTGCTCTGTTAAGTGAGGGATGAGGGGGAGGATACGTATAACGGCTCTGTCGGTAGTACTCCAGCGTAGCGTTGTATTTTAGTGGTTCTGTCGATGCGTCGTCTGGATTGGACAGCTCTTCCAATGGAGCCCAGCCGGTCAGCTCTCGGGCAACCGCATGAACGCGTTCATTACCATGCAGAGAGGCGTGTCCAGGAGTCCAGACGATACGCACAGGACGTAATGCGGACGGTGAGACAGAAGAGAGGATATTGTGTGTATGTGCAGCCACAAGTCCTTGAGCGAAAGCACGGCAGGCCGCTTGTGAATCTGTTACAATAGTGACAGGGGAGTCATGTGACAGTGTCGTAGCGGGAACGATTGCCAGAGCGAGAGCTCCCTCCTCTGCCAGACCACTGTCTGTAGTGCGAAGTGTGGCAGACACCACAAGGGCGTCTGTGTCATCTGTCACGGCTAAACACATGACTGACTTCTCTGGGTAGCATGCTGCATCAGTGTAAAGTAATTGTAAGTCTGAGGTACCATCACCAAAGACGCGTGTCAAGTCGATGGCAAGTCAAGGTAAGTCAGTACGAGGGTGAATGATGGCGTGGGGACACTAGGGGTGATTTCGCAGGTGACGTCAGTCACTTGGCGTGAGATGCAGTAAGGGAATGAATAGTAGTCGTACTGAAATATGAAGGACTTTCATTTGTACGTAAATTGTTTTGTCTTAAAAGTTATCTTAAAATATGCGAATAAATTTGCTTGGGCCTTAAAATTTTCCATTCAAAACCAGCGATATATGTGTATGCTCAAATTACCTATAGCGGTTTTTAATGATGATGGATATATACATAATGATCTGGGATTGATCGATTAAATGGGCCAGCTAACACTTTTTACGACCTCATTGTTTTACGTGTTTCGCTATACTCGGCGACAACTTTTCTTGGCACTGAAGGGAAAGCTACGGAGGTGGAGCTTCTTCACATGTAGCACTACGTGAAGTAGCTCGTTTTAGTGCGCGTCTCGTAACGCTATATTTGGTAAGTGACGGGGGCGCACCATCAGCGTTTCATGTATACAGACGCAGACGCCACTTAGCGTTTCAGATGCACGTAAAAAGGCGGGACTTTCTCGCGTGTTCAAAAACGCGAAGTCATAACGAATGAATTAAAATTAATACGGCTACCTTAATGGTGGGAGCCTGCGTCCTGTCTCACATAGCTCAACGTAGAGATTAAAGGGGAACTTCTATATTTCACGGAGAAGATACGGACACTGTTGTGTAACTGCATTCACTGGCGGTAGGATGCCCGCGATTTGGCTCTGTCCTTTGCTGCGATTCCAAGACGCGTTGTCGCCGAGTATGCCTGCTTGCGTTCTCTGAAGGCTGAAGAGATAATTGCCGCAAGAACGGCAGCTATATGGGCACGCAGTGCAAAGTTATTCAGGGTGGAGATATCAGAATACAATGCATTGGATGCTTACCCTCAACTGAATTATTGCGGGATTACCTGACCGTGTTTTATTGATTAATATGCGGGGTTTAACGTCCCAAAACCACCATATGATTATTAGAGACGCCGTAGTGGAGGGCTCCAGAAATTTCGACCAGCTGGGTTTCTTTGACGTGCACCCACATCTGAGCACATGGTCCTACAACATTTCCGCCTCAATCGGAAATGCAGCTACCACAGCCGGGATTCGATCCCGCGACCTGCATGTGAGCAGCCGAGTACCTTGGCCACTAGACCACCGCGGCGGGGCCTGACCGGGTTTCCCTCGCCCCGGAAAGTAAGAAGGCTGCCCAATGAAATGAACTGAAATCCCTACCCCACAAGAAGCTTGTATTCCATACTTCCCGTTATGTCTAACGTATTGAGGACGCCGTTGCGATGGTAACAAATAATGTGGTACTTGAATACTGATCTTTCTTTTTGCGATGGCGTCTATATATAAACGCTCTTACACTTTTTTCCCCTTTAGTTTCTTCAAACAACGGTGCCTGGGGCGTTTCCGGTGTGTTTCTTCTATCGCCGTGGCTTTCGTCGCATTCTTTGACCAGCCTTGCAGTTTGTAAGCTGAAAAAGTCGGAGAGCTTTAATCTTTTCTGTGGTCAGAGAAAATCCATGCTAAAGAAAAAAAGAAATCCGATAGTAATACCTATTTTGATGCAGTACCTCGATTAGATTTAACGTTACAATTATCCAATCGCAGTTCTGCGCCTTCCATTGTCATTTCTGCTCGCAATAGTTCTGGTGAGTGCCACTACGAGTTATGCAGTCAGTCAGCACCGATGTTTTCAAGTGTTAGAGGTCCTTTTTAAGGTATCATGAATGTCTTGAGTACGAAATTGTATCCGATGAATGACTTCTTTGTATGTCACATTCTTTCGGAAATAAAATTATCTTAAACCTAGCTACTCTGGGGAATCGGCCAAGAGTATGGTGAATTGCAAGTGCTACTATACGGATTACAGCATCAACTTGAAAGAATAGCTATTTTTATGATTTCCACTTCTAGACTCAATAAACTATCTGACATAACCTCTCAAAGGAACAGAAATCGCTGTGCCATCACCTAAGACGACTCGAAGGATTTTTTTTATCCCTTCTCCCCAATTTCCTAGAAATCTCAGTACCGAAAGTGGTATCGTAATCTACGCAGCCTTCAAGATCATAGGCGTTGCAATCTTTTTCCACCTCACCTTGGTTTCGCATTGCCTCCGTGAACTTTGACCAAGTGATCACGTCATGTGATCACTTGGTCATGTGATCACGTCATGCTTCACTCCAATCACACCCCAAATTTTGGTTAGCGAGGCGCAGGAAACACGCGCTTTTTTCGTTCATTGCATCGCATTGTCAGCGCAGCGTAATAAACGCTGTGGTCTTTAGAATTACGTACCTATGCATTTTCGAAATAAATAAACACACTACCCAACACTAACGTATTCGTAGTTCACATCAAATATGCACAAGTTTTTCTTTTTGATTAGCAGTGTTCACAAGTATAAACGCAGCCACCAGATCAAGATGGGAGGGCGTTGAGCAAGGGGTTAAGCTATCGCCAGGTGGCTTAATCGTCGGACAAAAAGAAATCAACATGTATGGTGCATTGTGCCTGTAGTTCAGACACTCGTTCCTTAGGTTTGTTGCGTCCCATGGTAGAATAAACGTTTTCTAAACCACGGCCGGACTCGACTACTTCTCCGGCGCTCCCCTTACGGCCTTCGCATTGGGGCGTTTTGCTGCCTGCCGCCGCAAGTACGGGTTGGCGCCGCTAGACCACTATTTTTCCGCCGCCTCCAAGCGCGTTCACGGGCGCAGTGTGCGCGCCACAGCGCTATGGCCATCATAACAGCGCTGAGTACGAGGAAGCGGCGCTGAATTCCTGAAGATGAACGTTTTATCCACACAATACACCTCGGTCGTTGCATGTGATGAGGTTAAAATGGTACAGTCGACCTCTGCGAGCACCGCTTACCCAGTCGCAACCATTCCGGCAGCTTTCCCGGATTTTCGCACACGCGTGTTGTCACAAGCAACAGTAATCCATTACAGCGCACAACATTCAGAGAGAAAAAGCAATATTTATTTTGTCGTAAGGTGGACTAGAACTTCCCGTAGGTAGACGGCGATGACTCCGCTTTCCGTTTCGTCGGCTGTCGAGGAGCCGAGGTGGCCGAGGGGCCACGCGCTGCAGGTTCTTTACGCGGCCTCTTCGTAGCCGGGACCATATACGAAGAATACTGATCGAAGACCGTGGGCACGGCTCCTGGACGCAGTTTCCGGATACGATATCCGGGAACATAGTCATTTTCCGTGAAGTGTTTGCTGCACACTACAGTCGATGCGGACTTGTCATTGATGACGTGGTTTTCACGTGAAACATTTTTCCTCCACTTCGAACACAGTTCCTCATCGCTAGGAAATTGGTGGTACGACACACCCGGTGTCTTCCCTTGCTGTGACTTACACAGTGGCACGCAACAATAAACCATGGCTACGCTAGTGCAGTTAGCGTGTCTGAGCGTGTCTGATGCATTGTTTACCCAAGGTCTTCGAACGCAGTCAAGAAAAGTCGCAGTCGGCGACGCGGGGAGCCGCCGGAGCTTACAGTGAGGTGGTGCTGCCCTCTACGCGTCAGAAAAAAATACATGCGCGGCGCCGGTATTGAGAAGGCCGTAAGGAGCGTGCGGAAGGAGCGTCGAGTCCGGCCGTGTCTAAACACACTTAATATTTGAGTTCAAGAAAGCATTACACGTATTTCTTCTTATTTTGGGACAGCGTTAAGCTCCCCATAGTAGAGTACCTAGTACTCTAAATCGTTACCCACTTTTTCTAAATACATTCTAGTTGTCGCCTGTTAGATCCCGACTGTTTGGAAGCAGGCCCACGAGACAGCTTTCAGCTCTCCCATAGTAGAGTACCGTGTACTCTAAATCTTTCGCCACTTTCCCTAAACACACATTCTGCGTCGAAGAAAGACTATCGTCTTTAAAGGGTCCCTGGAACGCACGGAGTTTCATACAATAATACCTGGAGAGGAATCTGGCGCTGCGATCTTGTACCCCCATGGGACTCATGGGAAGTACAGGCTTCTGATTGTATAGGGTTACCTAGTGAAATGTCTACAGACCTTTTGCTACAGTTTCAGTTTCGTTCTTCGCGGAGCTCGGGTAGTGGGGTAATCATCCAAAAGCAGCGCCCGGTTGAAAATCGAGAGACCCGTCTACATGAACACATCGTAAGGCTGCGATCTACAAACCTTTGCTGACAAATTGGCGAACATATACTTACCACTTGAAGGAAAATTTATACAGTGAAACAACCCCACATCTGTATATCAGGGTACCCCACAGTCGGCCTTGGATAGATCTTTTGAAGTTGCGGAGATCACTCATGTCTTGAGGGACCTCAACGGACGGTCGGCGCCCGGCCCAGACGGAATCTCAAACAAGCTTCTTAAAAACCTTGACAACGCAGCGATACAAGTCTTTACAGAAATGATCAATCAAGTATGGTCCGGTGGAAATGTCCCGGAGGGGTGGAGAACGGCTAAGCTCGTACTCATACCAAACCGGGAAAGCCCTGGGACCAGAAAACTTGCACCCGATATCACTTACATAATGCCTTGGAAAATTGGTGGAACATGTCATTCATAATCGAATTAGCGGACACATTGAGGAGGAAGGTCTCTTTCGCCACAATATGGGGGGCTTCCGGAAATTCCTGTCTACACAAGACGCTATGCTTCTCATCAAGAGTGCCATACTCGATAACACGTCTCTAGACATTAAAGGGATATTGGCGCTCGATCTGAGGAAGGCCTTTGACACACTGAAGCATGAGCACATACTTAATAAGGTTTCCAAGTTGAGCCTCGGTGAAAAACTTTACAACTTTGTCATGTCTTTCTTGGCAGATCGGAAAGCTACAATCAGCATCGGCTCAATCAAGAGCAAAGAGTCGTCATCTGCCTGACTACGTCCACTGCAGGACAAAGGCCTCTCCCATGTTCCGCCAGTTAACCCGGTCCTGTGCTTGCTGCTTCCAATTTATACCCGCAAACTTCTTAATCTCATCTGCCCACCTAACCTTCTGTCTCCCCCTAACCCGCTTCCCTTCTCTGGGAATCCAGTCAGTTACCCTTAATGACCAGCGGTTATCCTGTCTACGCGCTACATGCCCTGCCCATGTCCATTTCTTCTTCTTGATTTCAGCTATGATATCCTTAACCCCCGTTTGTTCCCTAATCCACTCTGCTCTCTTCTTGTCTCTTAAGGTTACACCTACCATTTTTCTTTCCATTGCTCGCTGCGTCGTCCTCAATTTAAGCTGAACCCTCTTTGTAAGTCTCCAGGTTTCTGCTCCGTAGCTAAGTACCGGCAAGATACAGCTGTTATATACCTTCCTCTTGAGGGATAGTGGCAATCTACCTGTCATAATTTGAGAGTGCTTGCCGAATGTGCTCCACCCCATTCTTATTCTTCTAGTTACTTCAATCTCGTGGTTCGGCTCTGCGGTTATTACCTGCCCTAAGTAGACATAGTATTTTACAACTTCAAGTGCACTATTACCTATCTCGAAGCGCTGCTCTTTGCCGAGGTTGTTGTACATTACTTTCGTTTTCTGCAGATTAATTTTAAGACCCACTTTTCTGCTCTCCTTGTCTAACTCCGTAATCATGAGTTGCAATTCGTCCCCCGAGTTACTCAGCAATGCAATGTCATCGGCGAAGCGCAGGTTACTAAGGTATTCTCCATTGACTCTTATCCCTAACTGCTCCCATTCTAGGCTTCTGAAAACCTCGTGTAAGCACGCGGTAAATAGCATTGGGGAAATTGTGTCCCCCTGCCTTACACCCTTCTTGATTGGTATTCTGTTGCTTTCTTTATGAAGCACTATGGTAGCAGTTGATCCCCTGTAGATTTCTTCCAGAATGTTTATATATACTTCATCTACGCCCTGATTCCGCAGTGTTTGCATGACGGCTGATATTTCTACTGAATCAAACGCCTTCTCGTAATCTATGAAGGCTATGTATAGTGGTTGGTTATACTCTGAGCATTTCTCTATTACCTGATTGATAGTATGAATGTGGTCAATTGTTGAGTACCCTGTTCGAAATCCTGCTTGTTCCTTTGGTTGATTGAATTCTAATGTTTTCTTTACTCTGTTAGCAATTACCTTTGTAAATAGCTTGTATACGCCCCGCCGTGGTGGTCTAGTGGCTAAGGTACTCGGCTGCTGACCCGCAGGTCGCGGGTTCAAATCCCGGCTGCGGCGGCTGCATTTCCGATGGAGGCGGAAATGTTGTAGGCCCGTGTGCTCAGATTTGGGTGCACGTTAAAGAACCCCAGGTGGTCTAAATTTCCGGAGCCCTCCACTACGGCGTCTCTCATAATCATATGGTGGTTTTGGGACGTTAAACCCCACAAATCAATCAATCAAATAGCTTGTATACTACAGAGAGCAAGCTGATCGGCCTGTAATTCTTCAAGTCCTTGTCATCTCCTTTCTTATGTATTAAGATGATGTTAGCGTTCTTCCAAGACTCTGGTACTCTTCCCGCCAGGAGACACCTCGTAAACAGGGTGGCTAGTTTTTCTAACACAATCTGTCCTCCATCTTTCAGCAGATCTGATGTTACCTGATCCTCACCAGCAGCTTTGCCCCTTTGCATGCTCTCCAAAGCTTTTCTGACTTCTTCTATCATTACTGGTGGGGTGTAATCTGGGTTACTGCTAGTTCTTATAGTATTAAGGTCGTGGTTGTCTCGGCTACTGTACAGATCCCTGTAAAACTCCTCCGCTATCTTAACTATCCTATCCATATTGGTAGTTATTTTGCCTTCTTTGTCCCTTAGTGCATACATCCGACTTTTGCCTATCCCAAGTTTCCTCTTCAATGCTTTGACACTTCCTCCGTTTTTCAGAGCGTGTTCAATTCTCTCCATGTTATACCTTCTTACATCGCATACTTTACGTCTATTAATCAACTTCGAAAGCTCTGCCAGTTCTATTTTGTCTGTTGTACTTGACACTTTCATGATTTGACGCTTCTTAATTAGGTTCTTCGTTTCCTGTGAAAGCTTGCCAGTGTCCTGTCTAACTACCCTGCCTCCAACTTCCACTGCACACTCCATAATGATACTCGTCAGATTATCATTCATTGTATCTACGCTAAGGTTGGTTTCCTCACTGAGAGCCGAGTACCTGTTCTGCAGTGACACTCTGAATTCCTGTACTTTCCCTCTCAGTGCTAGCTGATTGATTGGCTTCTTGCGTATCAAGTTCTGTCGTTCCTTCTTCAAGCCTAGGCGAATTCGAGACCGTACCATTCTATGGTCACTGCATCGTACCTTGCCAATCACTTCCACACCCTGCACGATTCCAGGGTGTGCACTCATTATAAAGTCTATTTCGTTCTTATTTTCGCCATTAGGGCTCCTCCATGTCCACTTGCGGTTTTCTCGTTTTCGGTAGAAGGTATTCAAAATCCGTAAATTATTGCGTTCTGCGAATTCTACTAGTAGCTCTCCTCTGGCGTTTCTAGTACCGATGCCATAATCTCCTACTGCCTGGTCTCCAGCCTGCTTCTTCCCTACCTTTGCATTAAAGTCGCCCATCACTATAGTATACTGTGTTTTTACCTTACTCATTGCCGATTCCACGTCTTCATAGAAGCTTTCAACTGAAGCGTCATCATGGCTGGATGTAGGCGCGTAAGCCTGTACTACCTTCATCTTGTATCTTTTATTCAGTTTAATTACCATACCTACCACCCTTTCATTAATGCTATAGTATTCCTCTATGTTGCCAGCTATGTTTCTGTGAATGAGGAACCCCACTCCCAGTTCTCTTCTGTCTGCCAAGCCCCTGTAGCAAAGGACGTGCCCATTCTGTAGCACCGTATAGGCCTCATCTGTCCTCCTAACCTCACTGAGCCCTATTATATCCCATTTAACACCCTCTAGCTCCTCGAATAGTACAGCTAGACTTCCCTCACTAGATAAGGTTCTAGCGTTAAACGTTGCCAAGTTCAGGTTCCAATGGCGGCCTGTCCGGATCCAGAGATTCTTAGCACCCTCTGCTGCGTTGCAGATCTGACCGCCGCCGTGGTCAGTTGCTTCGCAGCTGCTGGGGACTGAGGGCCGTGAGTTATTTGACGTAATCATGTGGGAGGTAGTGGCCAGATACTGCACCAGGGTGGCCAATCCTTCTCTGGTGAGGGAGTGCGTTCTCGGCGGTGTTTGCCGGTGAGGCCGCACCCCAGGCCTCTTAATGCAGTTCCATCAACACGCGGATTTTTTTTTAATCCGGTTGGGAACTGCGCGGTACCGGGATTTGAACCACGGACCTCTTGCATGCGAGGCGGATGCTCTAACCACTACGCCATCGCCGCACCCAGAGAGTACACACTGGCTAACGTTGGTACACCGCAAGGATCAGTGTTGTCCTCGCTTTTATTCAACATTTCAATGCACAACCTGTCTCAGCGGCTCGCCGACGTTCCGGGCATTAGTCATGCAATATACGTGGACGACATCACCATATGGTCCGCGGAGGGCCCTCTTGGGAAGCTGGAGGGAAATCTACAGCGAGCACTCCATGTCACGGAAGACTTCCTAACGAGCACGGGGATGGAGCTATATCCTGATAAGTCAGAACTCCTCCTGCACAAGGGTTTTTTGAGGCGGGGGCCGGAGGTTTATGGGCAGCCTATTCGTCTGCGATCTAGAAGTGGAAAACCAATTCACATCTGTGAATCAGTTGTTGTTCTAGGCATGACAACTGGAAATTACAGCAACTACAACACCGAGGCACTCAGTCGTCTCGAAAAGAGCGCTCACAGCTTCAGTAGGGTCATCTCTAGAGTTGCCAACAAGAGAGAAGAGCTGAAGGAGGATAAACTCATGAAAGCCTTCCATGCGTTCCTCCTCAGCCACATTATTTACGCCGCGCCTTTCTTAAAACTGACAAAGAAGGAACTTAATAAGATTAACGCCCTTATCAGGATGGCGCTAAAGCGGGTCTTAAATCTTCTGAAAAGCACAAACACGGAGCGGCTCTTACAGCTCGGACTGCATAACACAGCAACGGAGCTCTTTGAAGCTCAATGAACAGCGCGGCTATGCCAATTGTCACTTACCAAAGCAGGCACCAGGATCCTCTCAGAAGCCGGGCTACAACCCCTCTTTATGCCACCACAAAAACAAAAGTATAGTTGCTGAGATAAGAGGGGCCATATGTGTCGACCCGGTCCCCAGGAACATCTATCCGGTGCACAACGAAGGGCGCCGACGAGCAAGAGCCGAGGCCATCATGAGGAAGATCGGGCGCTCAAGCTCAGCTGTCCTCTTTGTCGATGCAGCCCAATACTGGCAGAAGGAAGCGTATGTCGTCACTGTTGTTAATGAGAAAGGATGCCTATTAAATGCTGCCACGGTGATCACCAGATTTACTCCCGAAGTCGAGGAACTCGCAATCGCGGTTGCTCTTCACGTACGAAGAAGGGATGTCACCATCTTTTCGGACTCAAGAACAGCCATCCGGTCATTCACATCCGGCTTCGTCTCTACTACGGCTGCTCACATCACGAATAAGGTACCTACTCAGGAAAATGAAGTGGAAGTTCCATTGACACATATTGCACGATTCCCAGCCCATATGGGTAATCTCTCGTCTTGCCCGACCAGCAAGCAATCCGAACGAGAGGGCTAACCAGCTAGCGCGCGAACTAGCTAGCCGCGGCGGTGAGCGGCCCTCTCAGAGGGGTAGCGAACGGGGATGTATGAACTTCAAGGATCCATTGATTACGTTTCACGAGATCACCACAGCTTATAAACTAGGGCGCAGAGTTTTCCCTCTTCCACACCCTAAATTGAATAAAGGACAAGCAGTTACACTTCGGCAACTACAGATGCAAACGTACATCACACCAACCATACTACACAGGCTAACCCACATTTCTCACCCCACTGCCCGCACTGTCATCACGCGTACTGTGATTTCGAACACATTCTCTGGTTGTGCCCCTTAAACTCGGGGTCACAACTACTAGACCAAATCTCCTGGGAGGCTGCCACGCGCAGCACGGAACTCGACAACCAACTCCTAGTCGTCCAGAGGGCCCGGGACATCGCCGAGAGACTCCACCTCCCGGCACCACCCTGGGCGGAGCCACCTGGCTGAGCTAGCGGGGCCTCCGGTCCCGTCCAGTCTCTGCCGCCTTTGGACCAAAATAATCGGGTAGTGGGGTGCGGTAAAGCAGGCTGAAGCAGTGCCTTTGTTGCTCGAAGAGGCTGACAACCACTAGATCTCCTGATTCGCTGCGACGTTGGAACTTTGCGAGTCGCATTTGACAGTTTAAACGAAGCGTCGTCAACTCACCGCTGCACCTAGATGTAGTCTCATGCCAGTGCAGGGTATTGCTTCGCGATCATATTTTTCCCGAGAACGTCTTGCCTAAACTCAGTTTAAATCGACGGCAAAGCGATGACGAAGCTAAGTAGACACACCATCACGCTCCGCTGACTCGACTTCGCAACAAAACTGGAGGTGCGTTGGTGGCAGACCACTGGGACAGACGCACCTAGCGTCACAGAAGACGAAATGATAAGTGTTTCTCGTTTAATACTGTACTGTTATTTCCATAAGTATATAATACATACATTCGAGAGAAAAACAAGTATTTTTGTTTTCAAGTGTTCTAGAAAATTATTCATTAAATCTTGATACCAAATCTGGAATGCAATGGCAGAGCGATGCATACCATGATGGTTGAATTCGTCCATGTTTCACTTCTACGCCATGGTCACAAAAACTTCTCGCAGTAAAGATTGCGTACAAAAGTATGAAGCAAGTTTTAATTTATTATAACTTCATATCATTTTGTTTTACACTCGGAAAAAAAGCGTCGCGAGTCTCAAGAACGTTATCCATCCGAAGCAGATCCGAAGCCTGAACTTCCCATCATTCCCACGCGGGCACAAGCGCCACTTGTACAAGCGCCAAAAGGTGCGAGATGGTGGTACTTGGAGTGTTGACTAGATGGAGGAACGGACACCCAGACAGATGCATGGACGGACGCACGGATGGCTGCATGGACGGGTGGACGCGTGGACGGACGCAGGGGCAGATGCATGGACGAACGCAGGAATGGACGCACGGATGGACGAACAGATGCACGCACGGACGGGCGGATGGACGCACGGACAGTCACACAGACGGACGCATGGATGGACGGAAGCAAGAACGAATGGATGAATACAGTGAACTAGTATATAACATGAACTCGAGGCGGTTAAAGGTGGGACGTAGACACGAAGCGCAAGCCGTAAGAAAGTGCGCGTGTGCCACCTCTCGTTTAGTCCTTGGAATGCCCGCTGGATGGCGGTGCTTCTATATGCGGAATATATGATGAAAAGATACGAGATAGTGGTACTTCGAGTGTGGACTAGATGGACGAACGAACATACAAACAGGTGCATGAACGGACGCACGGATAGCTGCACGGACTGATGGACGCATGGACGGACGCAGGGGCGGATGCACAGATGGACATGCGGACGCACGAACAGACGCACGCACGGACGGGTGGATGGACGTACGGACGGTCACACAGGCGGACGCACGGACGGACGGAATCAGGAACGAATGAACGGACGGATGCTTCGCCCCACTCTCCACCATTCATCCCGTGGATATGCTGCCCTTTTTTTTATTAGACCACTATGGAGCAAATCATTGGCACCAGAGTTCAATCGAAGCACCCATTATTAACTTAGTTACAAGAACTACAGAAATACCCTCCTCCTCCGTCTTTCGCCCTCAACTGCACTCAGCTCTTCCATCGAGCGCTCGGGCCTAAGCTCCGCCTTCACGGCGCCTGCGTCACGATGTTGCGAGACCGCATACGGGTAAATCCCGCCGCCGATCCGATACCGGCAGTTTGTGCTGCGCGTTCCACAGCCAATCAGATCAGCTGGAAACGATGACATCAGTGGGGCAGAGCGTGTTGCTTGGTGTAGGGACGGTTGAAAACGCGTTTGGCCGATTGCAGTGATCTGCAGCGATCTGGAGCGATTCGTAGCTTTGAAGCGTTGTAATAAATTACACCGTTTACGCAGAGAGCTCAAATCGGTCTTTAAATTACCCTTGAGACTTGGTCTACCGGCCGAATGTGTTTGTAGAAAATCGTCGAAACCGTTTCAGGGTCCCTTTAAATCGTGCCACTATAGCCCAACAACTAATCCAGGGAAGGCCGTGACATGAAGCATGCCACAACAAGACTTCGCTTTTGCGCACTTTGACATCTACAAAAAAAAGAGATTTTGTGCAGAAATTTCGTCAGTTTATTTAGCGTTGTAACCAATTGTACATTTATCTAAAGACTTACGTGTAATTCGGTCATGTAGTTCAAGCTTCCATGAATTTTTAAGGCAGTTCATTGTTCCATATTAGAGATTACGCAGTGTTCTAAATATTTTTTTTTCTGGACAGGTCACTATGGTCATAAATTCTTGTTGCATGCAGGGCAGTGCATGTGGAACTTGTTATCAATTTGTTGGTTGTAACTAGTACTATTAAGTTGTTCTTGAAGGAAACGAAAAGGAGCTAATTTTTGTCTGGCTTGTTCGGCAACACGGCTAAGCTTCTTGTAGTGGATGGGGTAAGGTTATAAAAAGAATAGTGGAAAGAGAGAGATATAGAAGACGGAGTACTCGCCACACGTGAGTGAAGAAAGCAGAGAGAAAAGATAGGACAGATAGGGGACACGGCCGAAGGAGTCCGAGGACGGGGCCCCGCTCGGCAAGAGCTGCACGGCGTCAGGAGAACGCTGACGGCGCCGATCGGCGAGAGCTACGCTGGCGTCGGAGATCGCGGACCACACAACCGTTTAGCACGGAATCCATCAAGCGAGTCCGGTTGTCACTACATCACGTCTTCCTTTAGTTAGTATGACCTTTCTCGATCAGGTACCATCGCAGCTGCGCGGTATTCTATATATTGATTTCGAAAACGAGAAACGTCTAGGGCAATATTCTTTGATCCTTCGTTTTACAGCACCTTTACACTAAAAATGAGCCTCCCTCAAGAAGAATCTATTTGAGGGCACAAAAACGTCTAGTATTTCTTATCACGAGACAAAAATATTTTGACAAATATGGAGGCACTAACTTGAGGCATTCCAGTGGTTGCAGTGAAATAAGTTATGCTTAAACAATCATTGCATGTTTGCGCTTATTACAGTGCCCCACAATAGCGTTCCTTGAGTGGCCTTGTAAAGACTGCCAAAGCAGTCAAGTCGGTTGCTTGGTACCCTTGCAAGTTCCTCTGATCTCCGCAGGACGGCTTTAAGCTCTCCCATAGTAGAGTACTCTGTACTCTAAATCGTTACTTATTATTCTAACCGCCCCCCCCCCCCGCGTCTATCTCGCATCCGAAGTCGGGACGGCTTAAGCTCTCCCATAGTAGAGTATTCTGTGCTCTAAATTGTTACCCCCTTTTTCTAACCCCCCCCCCCTTGAGTGGCCTTGAATGTAGAATAGCGCGCACCTTTAGGCGCATGGTTACCCGTATGTTCCAAATAAGAATGCAGTGGAAGTCTAGCCACAGGGATAACTTCGTCGAACTTTTAATGGCTATCGGAGCCTTCGTCTTATGGAAGTGGAGGGGACTGGTCCACCTGAGGGGACGCCCTCAGAGAGTAATGTTTCCTCTGCTACATCGCCTAACAAACATTATGCTTACGCATCTCAGCGCAGAACTAGTCATGCTGGGAGAGGAGGCTTTCCTCCGACGCTGGTCTACGCGATTCATTATTGTTAAAAACAACAGAGTGTCCATGCCTTTCCTCCCCTATTGAGGAGATGGGCTAGAGCTTGCACCACTGTGAAATTGCATTGTGTATTTCCTTTTCTTTTACAGAAACGTGTCCTTTTGTGCAATATTGTTCTTGAGCAGCAGAGCAAACTGTCCTCACAGGTGAATGCAAAAACATCATCCTACACTGTGAATGATCCCCTCCCCTTGCTTGTTCATATAGCCTTACTGTTTATTTAAGTTTAATCATCTCGATGGTCATGAATGTCCTGTCTTTGTTGTACAATTTTCGCATTGTACGTCACTGCATACGCAAATCAGTTCTTTTCGCGGTATATAACAGCTTGCATTGTATATACGCATTGATCACCATTGCCCAATTTTCTGTGTTCACATAAGCTATGTAAGATGTATCCGGAAATAAAATTCTCCAAAACGAGTGGCCTAATTTTTGTCGATGTGTCCTCATCAGGTGTGAGGCTCACGGCTTTCAGCTCTCCCAGAGTAGAGTACCAAGTTCTCTGAATCGTTCACCACATATTATATAAAAGTGCTCTAAATCATTAACCACTTCTTCTACACATTACATCGGTATGCCATTGTATCATGATATGGCATTGAGTTCGTTTGTACATTTATGCCAACATTGTCATGCATATTAAAGCAATGATGTCTTCACTGCAACGCAGTGACGTTGGTCGTGACACATAGATGTGCCGATGTGTATGTGCCCTCATTACTTAAATGTTAGGAAAGTTTTGTTTTCTGTACATAGTGTAAATAAACTTCTAGGGGCGATGCTGCCTAAGCCGAGGGTCTGTACATGGATATGTCTCTCTTAGTACGTGACCGCCTAGTTCTATGACTAACTCAGCAGGTGCGGACGGACAGACAGACAGACAGACAGACAGACAGACAGACAGACAGACAGACAGACAGACGAACGGGCGGACAGACGGATTCACCGATAAAACCGTCCGAGGCACGTCCCACTCATCATCATTCACACCGTGGATATGCTGTAATTTTTTTTCTAGACATGGTATTGTCAACACGGTCTCATCAAGTGCGAGGCGCGCGGGACGGCTTTATGCTCTCCCATAGTAGAATACCAAGTACTCTAAATCATTAGCAACGTTTTTTCTGAACGCACTGTTTCCCCGCTTAATGCATTTGCTCCTGCATCATGCCCGCTAGCAGGGACGGCCTTCCGCCCTCCCATAGTGGAGCACAAAGTACTCTAAATTGTTAAACACTTTTTCTAAACACAACTGGGACAGCTTGTTGCTCTGCCACAGTAGAGTGTATCGTACTATAAAACTTCGAACATTTGTTTTAGGCGCGAAAATTAGCCAGTCCGAAGTACTTGACATCTGCAGCCTCATCAGGTGTAGCGAGGAAGAGCCTCCTTTCTCCTACTGGTGGATTGTACGGTGCTCTGAGTCATCACCATATTTAGGCAATGCTACTTGGAGTGACTGGTGGTGGTGGCGGTGGCATAGTTTGCAATATACGCTGCGCCGATTAGGGATCCTGAAATGCGGAGACGTATACTGATTCAGCTCACGAATGTGTGCCAGTTGCATGCGTATACGTGCGCCGTTTTCCAACAGCCGTTTTTAACGATGAACCGTGTTTGATATGCAAATCTAACCTTTATTAATGCCACTTGTGTCACGTTGACTCGTCTCATTGTTGTGCTCCATCGTTTCACGCATTACAGTCAAAATCGTCTGCCGTGACGGAAGTGTTTCGCTGCTAAGCGCGTGGGTGATTT